>CABHPR010134021.1:0-36754 GCA_902168415.1 Peromyscus melanophrys
GACAGGCAGGATGTGCTCAGCTGGCTTCACTTCTGTCACGAAACTCGACTCACTAGCTTTCCTGGAAGCAGTGATTGTCACTTGTGAGTCTGCTTAAATCTCACCTCAGTCACTTGGAGCAGTGAAATGGCTTGCATGGACTCACAGCAGAAAGGGGGCCAAATTAGCTGGGAGCTGTGGTTAATTGTATTCCTTATTATTACTGTGCAAGTATATGATATGCATGTTTGGGCATGTGTGTCTCATGGCTGATGCGTAGAAGTCAGAGGACAACTTTGTGGAGTCAGTTCTCTTCTGCCTTTACATGTGTCCTGTTTTGTTTTCCATTGATGTGATAAACACCAAGACCAAAACCAAATTGGAGAGGAAAGGGTTTATTCGGCCTACACTCCCACATTACAGTTCATCATTGAGGGAAGTCAGGGCAGGAACCTGGAGGCAGGGACTGATGCAGAGCTCTTCGAGGATGCTGCTTACTGGCTTGGTCCCATGACTTACTTGCTCAGCATCCTTCCTTATCTAGCCCAGGACCACCTGGGCAAGGTTGGCATCACCCACAGTGGGCTGGGCCTTCCCACATCAGTCATCAATCGAGAAAATACTTTACATGCCTATAGACCTATCTTGTGGAGGTTATTCCTGATTGGTGTTCCTGCTTCCCAGGTTACTCTAGGTCATGTCAACTTGATAAAAACTAACCACATGTGGACTCAGGAGCTTAACCGCAGTCTGGAGGGCTAGTTGCTGAGTGTGGCTTGAGCTGGTAGCAGTCAGATTCGAAAACTCATCCTTATGTGCTGCTGCACTGTAGCCAGACTGCTGTCACCTGTGTGGTGGAGCAGATGACCTTTGGTAGCCGTCTGCTCTGACTAAGGAAATCTCTGGTCTTTTTCCAGAAGACTGTGAAGTGTTTCTTATCTTAGCTCCCCAGGCTTGTAGTTGTTTTGAGACAGGCTCTCACTATGTAGCTCTGACTGTCCTGCGGCACTCACTCTGTAGACCAGGCTGAAGGTCTGACTGTCTTCTGTAGACCAGGCTGGCCTCGAACTCACTGAGATCTGCCTGCCTCTGCCTCCCGAGTGCTGGGATAAAGGCGTGCGCCACCACACTTGGCCTTCTATTTTCCTAGCCATCGTAAACTTGCCTGCCACCATGTGCTGGAGCTTGCCAGTGCTAGTCTTCATTGCAGGTTGGGCTGTTGGCACCAGGTTATTTTTGTGCCTTCAGTCCCAGTTGATGGATGGTTACAATATATTAGTCATTTTGTTTTGCTTTGTTGAGACTGGGTCTCCTTTCTATGGCCCAAGCTACTATCCAGCTTGCAGTCCCCAATTCAGCCTGAGCGCGGGATTGCATGTGTTATCCTACCATGTCTTGCTCCACTGCCATCTTGAATGGCATTTCTCAAAGAATTACTAAGCCTGGTGTGGTGGCGTGCCTATACTCTCAGCCACTTGAGTCTGAGGCAGGGGAGTCAGTGGAATCACTTAAGTCCAGAAGTTCAAGGTCAGCTGAAGCAATATATAGCAAAACTTTGTCTCAGAAAATAAAAAGAATTACCCAACTGTTTAGATGTGGAATATCTTCTTGTCTGGAGGAGTCCCAGGATTAACCACCCTCCCACCTGGAGACTAGCTAGAGAGTCATAGTGTTTAGCGTACAGCTGGAGTCCGGACCAAGGCTGTTAGGCTGGCTTAGCAAGGAAGCACAGGAGTCCAGAGGGCTGCTTCTATCCCTGCAGAGAAGCACGCAGCACTTTTTCTCACTGGAGGTACCAGGCGGGATGCAGTATGGGGCCAGTGCAGCTTCTGCCTGTGACCCACCTTCCAGACCCAAGAGGAAGCAAGTAGGTTTTGTGTTAACCACACCATGGTACAATTGAGGCACAGTGGGAAGCTCTTATGTCAGTGTAGGAACTCTGACTATACCAGCAGCTTCTAGAAGCCAAAGGCTGTTCTTAGGCCAGCTCAGAGGGATCAGTCTCAGACCTGCTGTGGTGATTCCTTTCCATGGCCTTACTTGTTCTCAATGCCCCGCCCCTGCCTAAGAATGGAGCCCAGGGACTGTGAATGCCATGGGCACTCCATGATCTTCTTCCTAAGCCCTCTGTTCTTTCCCTCCCTCTTCTTTATTTTCTTTTCTTTTCAAATCAGCCTTCTAGCAAGCTACTGAACAGTGTCTGACTTGGGAAATGTTTCCTGGGAAATATTTTCCTAGAAAAGTCCGGGGCCATGGCAGCTTTCAATTTCGGATCTTGGTGGGCTCTGGCTCTGATTCTGATGATGAAATTGCTGTCCCTTTTATCAGATTGGGGGAGAGGGTGCTTTTGTGGAGGTAGCAGGCGAAGATACATGCTTGCTCCTTAAGCAGGAGTGGGGATCTTTAGCAGCCTGCCAGCCCCATCACAAATTGGGCACTGTCGTTTGGTCCAATGTCTCTGCCATGGAAAAGACCAGGTGCTGGGATGTCTGCTTTGCTCTTTCCCTTCCTGGCTTAGCCATGGGGCCAGCTCCGCAGGGTGCAGAGCCTTGCTTTTGCAACACTGTCAGTGTGGATGTACCCATGATCTAGTCTTTGGGCTTTGGGACTGTGAGGAAGAGGAGGAGGCAGGTGTGTTCTAATTAGTGGTCTTGTGTGGCATGTTGTGGGTCCTCTTGCCTCTCTGAGCTCAGCTCTCCCATTTTCCTCCTGAGTTGTATGTTCCTCTCATGAGTTCGAAGCCAAGATGGTTCATAGCCACTGATCATCCTTTTTTTTTTTCTTTCTTTCTTTTTTTTTTTTTTTTTGATCATCCTTTATATGTTTCCTCCCCTCATGTGTTCCTCAGATTGTTATTTGTTTAGTGGAGTGTGAGGAGGCTCCACCCACAAGTTAATTCCAAAAGGTTCTTTACCGAGAGGGAGGGGTGCAAGGTAAACCAGGCAGGCCAGTAGCAACACAGCTGGCTTTGGGTCAGGATCAAATCTGCTGGTTCACTTCGGCTGGTGAGGAAATTTCGCGTTCGTGTGTGTTTTCCTTTTTTCTACAAGGTATTGTACATAGCCAGTATGGCATTTAGCTGTGGCAACCCTCCTCTTCAGCATCTCAAGTGCCTGGCCCTTGTGTTCTTAAGTAAATTTTTGAATATTCTTTTCCAGTAAAGCTGTTATGTTACAGAAAAGCATTTCTGAGCCTTTTGTGAAGGGATGTTTTACCTTCTTCAGGCCCCCTCCTCCCTGCAGGCTGCCGGCCCCACAGTAGAGGGTCTTCTGGAATCTCCAGAAAGCCTGGCCTGAGCAGCAGAGTTACAGCTGACAGACACCAAGGTGACCTGGTGAGCACTAGTAGTGTGGTTCCCATCTAGGCTCCCAGCAGGCCTGCCCACACCTCACCTCTCTGCCCTTTCTTTCTGGCCCGTTTTCTTCCCCGCAGCATGAACTTCTAGTCTGCCTCGCTGGCCATCTGTGTCTCCTGTCGCTGCTTCCCCAGCACTCAGCCTGCACTTGGAAGGTTACATCAGTGTGACTTGTCCCTGTCCTTCACAGACCTTCATAAGAGCTGCACTCTGGGGAGCCTGAATAAGACTGAACTGCACAGTGTACACTGCACCCAGTCGATTACAAGCACCGTCAGCGCTTTGATACTACAAAGGCGGTTATGTAATGTGTTCATGTAGAAACGTTGGGAAGTGCAGGTGCTGAAGTTAGGAAAATGCCCCGTGATGGCCTAGATTCTACCAGCCTACTGTAGGCATCGCCAGCTTTTAAAGTTTCCACCCCTTTATTTAGATATTGAGCTTATCCCAGCTACCTCCCACCCTCCTTTTTAACCCTTCTGTGAGTCCCTTACCCTAGACTGTTCAATACTTCTGTGGATCACCAGTCTAAGCACAATAGTTTATGTTCATAGTATTTTTAGACAAAATGAGGTCCTGTGTATGGAATTTTTAAAGAATATTGTATGTCCTGGTTGGTTTTTTTTTTTCTTTTTTTTTTTTTTTTTTTTTTTTTTTTTGTCAACTTAACACAAACTAGAGTTACATGGGAAGAAGAGTCTTGGGAATGCCTCCATCAGAGTGGTCTGTAGGTAAGCCTGTTGCTGCTTTTTCTTAATTGGTAATTGATGTTAGAGGGAGAGTTCAGCTCACTGTGGTCAGTGCCACCCCTGGGCAGTATAAGAAGGTAAGCTGAGCAAGCCAGTCAGCAGTGTTCCTGCCTTGAGTTCCTGCCCTCAGTGAACTCAGTGGAACTCAGTGATGGACTGCGGCCTGAGAATTGAAAGCTGAAATAAACCCTTTCTTCCTTGTATGTCATGGTGGTCATTTTAGTAGAAACCCTAAAAAACATTGTGATAAGTGAATCTAATATAGCTTAAGCTTTGCCAGGGCGCCCATGTTACAGTTCTGTGGCCTTAGTACATTTACAGTTATATAAGCAATCTCCAGAGTTCTGCCTGTGAGACAAAAATACTGTGCTGAACTCCAGTCTCCTCCCTTAACTGCCAGCAGTCCCTCTGCTTTCTGCCTCGGTGAATTTAACTGTTCAAATACCTCCTCACATGTATCTGTTGTGATGGCTTATTTCACTTAGCACAGTGTCCTTTTTAAGGCTGAATAATATTCCATTATATGGACATACTACTATTGTGGGGTTTGTGCATGGATTATTATTATTATTCTTTCTTTCTTTGTCTTGGGGGTTTTGTTGATTGTTGCTGTTTGCTTTTGATTTTTCAAGATAGGGTTTCTCTGTAACAGTTCTTTGTACAGTTCTGGAACTCTCTTTGTAGATCAGGCTGGCCTCGAACTCACAGAGATCCACCTGGAGTGCTGGGATCAAAGGCATGCACCACCACACCCAGCTTTTGTTTTTTGAGACAGTCTCACTGTGTGGCCCCAGCTGACCTGGAACTTGCTATGTAGACCAGGCTGGCCTTGAACTCACAGAGATCAGCCTGCCTCTGCTTTCTGAGTACTGGGTTTAAAGATGTGAGCCACCATGTCTGGCTGTATGATGTTTTATAATCTGTAGGTGGAGTTTTCCTGTTCCAACCACCTGCTCCCAGATAACTGACTCAGAGACTTAATATAAATTATAAATGCTTGGCCAGTAGCTCAGGCTTGTTACTAACTAGCTCTTACAAGTTTTCCTATTTCTGTTAATCTATGTGCTGCCCTGAGGCTCGTGGCTTTTACCTCATCCCATTTTGTGTATCTGACTCATTTTCCCTCTGGCTGTCAACTCCTCTGACTCTGCCCTTCCTCATCCCATCACTCTCAGTTTGGCTTTCCTCGATTAACTTTCCAGCTGTTGGCCAGTCAGTTTATTTATTAAACCAATCAGAGTGACATATACTCACACAGTAAGTATACAAAAGGATTATTTCACAGCAATAATCTGTTCTTTTCAGCTATATTCAGTTTATTGTGTTTTTACATATTCTTTATTTGGGGCTTGAGGGATGGGTCATCATGGACCCCCCCATGTAGCCAAGGGTGACCTCGAACTGCTCCACCTCCAGAGTGCTGACATTACAGACGGCAAGTACTATCACTTGCAGTGATGCTCTTCATGCCAGCTGGTGAACACACTGCCACCTGGGTTACATCACCAGCCCCAGTAAATGTTCATTTTACCGGCTAGTATGGACTGTGGCCTAATCCATACTCAAGACTTCAGTGCGTTGCCTCAAACGTCTTTTACATCTTTTATCATCTTTTGAAGCCAGATGATGACCAGATGTGAATGCTGCACCTGGTTACTAACCATCCCCTGTGTTCTGCCTGCTTGTCTAGCCACCCCACCACCACCACACCACACCCCCCTTCTCTGTCTGTCTTTAAATGTTTATTGAGGTGTAACTTTTGAATACTTGTTAGAAGTGTCAAAGGTTTGTTTTTGTTTTTAAGTTTTGTCACCAGTTAATTTTGAATATATATGTCCACCATCCCAGAGCTATCCCTTGTGCCCAGTGCGCACTCTGCTTCCCCTGCTCTTTTTACTTTTATTTATATGTGTATATTATATGATTTGCCTACATGTATGACTATGCACCATATGCATGCAGTACCTGAGGAAGCCAGAAGAGAGTGTCAGGTCTCCCTGGAACTAGAATTACAGGTGGTTAGCTGCCATGTGGGTGTTGGGTGGGAATCAGACCCAAGTCCTCTGGAAGAGCTCTTAACCATTGAGCCATTTCTCTAGACCAGTGGTTCTCAACTTTCCTATTCATGCAACCCTTTAATACAGTTCTTCATGTTGTGGTGACCCCCAACCATTAAATTATTTTGTTGCTACTTCATAACTGTAATTTTGCTACTGTTATGAATCGTAATGTAAGTATCTGATATATAGGATATCTGATAATGTGACCCCCAAAGGGGTTGAGACCTGCAGGTTAAGAACCACTCACTGCTCTACACCTTTTTAGTTTTTTGAATCAGGGTTGATCAGGCTGGCCTTGAATTCACAGAGATCCGCCTGTCTGCCTCTGAATGCTGTGATTAAAGGCATGTGCCACCACCGCCACCACCCAGCTGACCAGGTCTATTTTCTTTTAAGTCAAGATCTCCTGTGTAAGCTGGCTTCGGATTTGTTATGTTGCTAAGGATGACCTTGAATTTCTAATCCTCCTGGCTCTTCTGAGTGCTGGGACTATAGGCATGTGCCACCACATCTGGTTTATTCTGTGCAGGGAATGGAACTCAGGGCTTAGCACATGCTAGGCAAGCACCCTACCAACAGAGCTAAATCCCCAGCCTCCTGAGAGTGATAGGAT
The DNA here is from genome assembly GCA_902168415.1 of Peromyscus melanophrys. Lineage (NCBI taxonomy): Eukaryota > Metazoa > Chordata > Mammalia > Rodentia > Cricetidae > Peromyscus > Peromyscus melanophrys. Next base: position 6,757 of record CABHPR010134021.1, read on the forward strand.
TTCAGACTGTGCCACCGTGCCCAGCATCACTTGTGTCTTTCAATGCCACACTCTCTTGGGGCTCATTGCAGCAACCCATGAAGCAGTAGCTGGTGTCATCACTTACAGGTGAAACAGCAGGATAGGGAAGAGGGCTTTGTGACTGGGCCTGAGCCCAAGACTTTCTCACACCCGTCAGTCATGTGGGTTTTCCCAGTTATGAAACTCATATCTTACATACTTAACATAAATCGAGCTTATCCACATAGAAGGGTTTTGAAAAATATTTTCTGTGTATGAATGTTTACTTGCATGTATGTGTGTATACCACATGCATGCAGTGACCAGAGAGACCGAAGGAAGGCATCAGATCCCCCCCGAGACTGGAGTTTCACATGGTTGTTAGCTGAGATGGGTGCTGGGAACAGAGGCTGGGTCCTCTGCAAAAGCAGAAAGTACTTGTAACTGCTGAATCATCTCTCCCTCCCCCATATAGAAACTTTTGAGGTCATTTTTCTTCTAAAAAGCTAGTCTTGGGTCATTGTGATGCATGTAAAATCACTTTGTTTAGAATCAAGGAAAGTGAGGGCAGTGTGGGCGGGGCTGGCGTGTCAGTGCTGGAGAGTGCTGCTTTCCCGGGCGGGAGGGACTCAGCTGTGCTGTGTTTGTCTCCTCAGGTATTTTATGCATGGTGTATGTCGCGAAGGCAGCCAGTGCCTGTTCTCACATGACTTGGCGAACAGCAAGCCATCCACCATCTGCAAATACTACCAGAAGGGCTACTGTGCCTATGGTGCACGCTGCAGGCAAGGCTACCACAGCTGTGGCTACTGGAGTGAAGCTGTGTGTGGAGAGTGGGGGTTGTGTTTGGTATTATTGACAGTTTTATGCCACCCAGGCTGACTTCAAACTTGCTATGTAGCCAGGGCTGGCTTTGAACTTCAGGTCTCTTGCCTCCACCTCCAGTGGTAGGAACACAGATGTATGCCATATCCCTGCCTGGGCATGGGTATTGATGAGGGGAAATTTTAAACTTAAAATTGTACTTAGAATGTTAATAATTTGTGTCTTGCTTTTAAACCCCGTATAACACACCCTAGACTTTCCTATTGCCACCAGCCCATCCTCTCATCGTGGTTTTTTATGTCATGAGGTGGAATGCCATTTATTTTAAAGCCATTTCCAGTTCATGCTTGAGTGACTTCTGGCATGGAGGCTCATGGCATTTGTGCACACACAACCCTGTTGCACCAGGCTGGACAACAGTGTGAGATGCTCCACACTTTGGAGAGCAGAGCCTATCTAGTCCTCGATGTCTGGCAGAGCTCTAGAGTTTGAGTCAGCCACCTACTCTTTCCCAACCCATCCACCCACCCGTATCTGTGCGTCCTGGAGAGTTCTTCCCAAAGGGCCTCCTGGTGGCGCAGATGTCAAGGGCTCTCTCTGGGTGTTCTGGGCAGTGAATGGGTTCCTGTCAGTCCTACTGCGACACTTAGACGTGGGGATAGGTAGCAGGTTCCATGGCCCCAATAGCCTTTTCTATTTGAGAGTACAGAGACAGACCCTTCCCTACCTCGATGAGTCCAGCTGTTGGTGACTAGGAGTGCGGGTAGTGGGGGAGGGCAGTGCTGGGCCTGCATGACCATGATACATTGTCATATTTTGTTCAGATATGATCATACAAAGCCCCCAGCTGCAGCAGGTGGAGCTGTGGGCCCTGCACCCCACTCTTTGCCCTCCTCAAGCTTGCCCAGTCCTCACCCTTCTCCTGACATCGCCACATCTGTTATGAGGACACATTTGCATGAACCAGGGAAGCGGGAGAAGAAGACACTGGTGCTCAGAGACCGCAGTGAGTGACTGCAGCCTTCCATACCTCGGGGGAAGCGGGGAAGCGGCATGTGTGGCTTAGGGCCGCTTTCAGGCCTCTTCAGGAAGCTCCTAGGGTGTCAGGTGTTGATCTGAAAACAGGCTGCAGAGGTTCAGGGGTGCATCTCCACAGCTGGGTGTCAGAGTGGTCTTTTGTCACCATGAAGTTGCCTCATCACCATTGATGAGAAGCTGCAGGCTATTCATTTTGAAGCTGGGTGGGATTTTTTTTTTTATTTTGTCTTTTGGTTTTGGTTTTTTGAGATAGAGGGTCTCTGTGTGGCCCTGGGTGTCCTGGAACACTCCCTGTAGACCAGGCTGGCCTCAAACTCAGAGATCCGCCTGGCTCTGCCTCCCCAGTGCTGGGATTAAAGATGTGCGCCACCACCGCTCGGCTGAAGCTGGGTATTTTAATGGAGAGGCGTGTCACTCTCTTCTTGTTTGGTGCCATGTCCTGGTAGTGACTGCTTTAGGGATTTCAGGAGCTTCTTAAGATACAGGACAAGGAAGGGGATCTAGACTGAGACCAGGTTTGTGAGAAGGAAGTCAAGTGGCTTTTGTGCTGCTGGGCCTCAGGAAGGTTTCCTAGCTCTTGGGGTTGTTCCTCTCAGGGTTTCATGTGTTGGGGTGGTTTAGCATTAAATAGTCTATGTTGACATCTTTGTGTTCTGTATAAAAAGACCCCATTCTCTTTTGTTCCGCATGGCAAGCCCTTGACCACCTGGCCATCTCGCAGGCTCTGCACTGTTGTTCTAGGGCCTGCTTTTCTCTAGCTGTTCCTAATTGGGCCTAGTAGCTGACGTGAAAGGTGAGCCCGTTCTCATGTGTGTGTGTATGTGTGCATTTTGTGTTGAGATCTCACTGGCCTGGCTGAAGAGAAGACTCTCCCGAGCACAGTGACTAATCCAGGTGGCTGCAGTGACCCTCAGACCAGCCCAGAGATGAAGCCCCACTCCTACCTAGATGCCATCAGGAGTGGCCTAGATGACTTGGAGGCCAGCAGCTCCTACAGCAGTGAGCCGCAGTTGTGCCCCTATGCTGCTGCTGGGGAGTGCCGGTTTGGAGATGCCTGTGTCTACCTGCATGGGGACATGTGTGAGATCTGCAGGCTTCAAGTCCTGCACCCCTTTGACCCAGAACAAAGAAAAGCTCATGAGAAGGTAACTTGAAAGCCTTGCATGAACTCATTTTAAGAACCCTGAGTGTACCACAGGCCGGAGTCAGGAGTCTCACAGCCATCTTTCTGCCAGGACTGCCTGTGTTGTATACCTGACTTATTTGTACTCTGTTTTCAAGCTCTTTTCCTGTTGCCAATTGATCAGTTTTTGATTAATTAGAACACAGAAGAATAAGAAGTATTAGAAATGCAAAGTTTAGGACTGGAAAAATGGCTCACCAATTAAGAGCACTTGCCGCTCTTGCAGAGGACCAACATTTACTTCCTAGCACCCACTTTGGGGTCTGACATACCCTTCTCACTTCCATAAGAAGCTCATGCATGTATACACACAACACACGCGCACACATGCACACACGAATAATAGTGAAAAAAATAATTAAGCTTTAAGAAATGCAAAGTAGTGCTGGAAAGATGGCTCAGTGTTAAGAGTACTGGTTGCTCTTCCAGAGGACCTGGGTTCAATTCTCAGCACCCATATGGTAGCTCACAACTGTCTGTAACTCCAGTTCCAAGGGATCCAAGACCCTCACACAGACATATATGCAGGCAAAACACCAGTGCACATAAAATAAAAACAAATCAGGGACTGGAGAGATGACTTAGTGGTTAAGAGCATTTTTTTAAAAGCTTGAATGTGTTCATTTCACAGAACATTGAGTACATTCTTTAAGAAAACTAATGAGTAAAAGAAATACAAAGTAAAGGAAACAGCTCCAACTCTGGAGCACATATACCTGTGCCTGCCTTCTATACCCCATGTACACTCAATCTCTCACACATCCCTAGGTTTACACATCTCTGTGGTTGGGATCCAGCTAGCCAGTATTTTGAAAACTTTGAAAATCCTTTATTATGGACATTTCTTTAAAGAGTGTGTGTGTGTATACGTGTGTGTACGTGTGTGTGTACCTGTAGAGGTGAGAGTTGTAGAATCCTTGAGCTGGAGTTACAGGCAGTTTTAAGCTGCCCGATGAGGGTACTGGGACCAAATTCAAGTCCTTTGGAAGAGCAACAAGAGCTCTTAACTAACTGCTGTGCCATCTCTCTAGTCCCTTTGATCATGAACTCTTGGGAGCCAAGTGTTGAAAGGTTATGAATGTCCCTGTGGAGGCTATGCCTTACATTAGGCTCTGCTCATTCCAGGGTTATGAAGATGGATTAGAGAAGGGAAGAAGCTCAGGGTTACAATGTTAGAGGCCAGGTTCCCTCCTCTAAGGACTTGGTAATTATGTGAAATAAAATGGTCATGGCCTCTCTTGACAGAGAAGGCCTGTGTCCCAGGAGGGCTGCTAATGCACATGTCAGCAGACAGCATTCCTGGCAGTCCAGCTTCCATGGGACGGTGGAGTAGCAAGCTGTGGAACTCAGATTGGGTCTGATCTTCATCCACGTGCAGAGGACACTGTTATATGCACTCAGCTCTGAGAGCAGGGGCCTAGGTCTTCTCATCCGCCTTCGTTCACTTGAATTCATTTAGCTCAGTCACAGTTACTTGGCATTTCCTGTATTGTTGTGGCATGGAATAGGCACAACATCCAGAAGAGCCAGGAGACCTGTGACCCAGTACTCATGAATGCTGCAACTCCCACAGTGACCTAAGTGTTCTAGAACTCCATGGCTGCTAAACTGGTAGTGACCATATCATACTAGGGAACCTAGGACAAGGACAAGGTGGCTTGACGTCCACTTTGTGGTCAGATCTTTGTGTCCTGAATTCAGGGACTGTGGGTACTGTTTTTAACAGCTGCTGTGACTGTGTGACTGAGCAGCTCCTGGGATCTTGGCCAAAGAGAACCTAAAGCTTCCCTCCCTGTCATCCTCAGATGTGTATGTCAACATTTGAACATGAGATGGAAAAGGCTTTTGCCTTCCAGGCGAGCCAGGACAAAGTGTGCAGTATCTGTATGGAGGTGATCTTGGAGAAGGCGTCTGCTTCTGAGAGGAGGTTTGGCATTCTCTCCAGCTGCAGCCACACCTACTGCCTTTCCTGCATCCGCCAATGGAGATGTGCTAAACAGTTTGAAAACCCGATCATAAAGTGAGTGCAGCTGGGTTTCTCTGCGGGCATGGGGACTGCTGCCCTCTAGAGCTCAGGCCCCAGCTGTGTGAGCTTGTACAAGTCATCCTTCCAGAGCCTGTCTGTCTGTCTTAAATGACAGCCTCTTCCATCTCTCCATGTTGGGGAAATTGCAAAACAGTAAGTTGTTGCTTGCTGGCTGGGTTCTGTCTTGCAGACCTCATGGACTCCGGACAGTCATCGTGTCTGCCTTAGGCTAGTTGCCCTGTAACATTTTCATGCTTTGGGGTTTTCACCTTGATAAAGGGTTGATGCTCCCTTGGAATATGACTCCTGTGCACTTCCTACTGCCTGGTGCACGTTGTCGGGGAACCTGCCTTGGCGGCAGCTTCACTGAGATAGAAGAGTACAATGCTGCAGTGTCCAGTACTTTCCCGAATTGCTCAGCTGACATGCAGTCTAGTTTCAGAAACCTCGTCATCCCCCATTCCTGTTGTCCTCTGTCAGCCCCCAATCTAGGTTTTTTTCTCCACAAATACCTTACTCTGCCCGTCATTGTGCATGGCCTTTGCCTTAGCAAATGTTCCCAGGGCCACCCCTGATGAGCATGCTGTGGGTGACAGAGTGCTCTGACTGAGAAACAGCTTGTAATCTACTCACCAGCTAGTGGACACTCATACACGTCTAGACCCCAGGAGTGTCACAGTACCTTGGCATCTAACTGGAGCCATTTCCTACTCTTACCTGCAGATAAAGATTCCAGTTTCTTTACATCCTCTCCAACACTTGCCTTTATTTCTAGTCTGAGCTGTCCCAGGAGTAAAGTATATCTTACTGTCATCCTGCCTTCCATAGTCACTGAGGATAATGAGCATTGTTCGTGTGATTATTGGCTGTCCTGGATGAATGTTCAGATCTCTTTTTCTTACTGAGTTGAACCTTTTCATCAGCACAGGCTGCTCTTAGATAGTGGTGATTGTGTCTCTGGCCGTGCATTTGAACTAAGGGTTTCAGAGTGGAATATGCAAAGGATTCGTGATACTATTTTCTCCCTTTCAAACCTGATTTGTTTGTTCTTCAGGTCTTGTCCAGAGTGCCGTGTGATATCAGAGTTTGTAATTCCAAGTGTGTACTGGGTAGAAGATCAGAATAAAAAGAATGAGTTGATTGAAGCTTTCAAACAGGGAATGGGGTAAGTGCCTTGATTTCATAGGGGTCCTGGCACCCGCCTGAGTTGGGTTGAGCCTCTGTCAGCTTCAGGTTTCCCGAGAATGTGGACCTGGTGGATGGATCTCAGAACTTCTCGCTCCTGTCAGGCACTTTGCTGGGTGGGCTCTGAGCTGCAGAGCTGAGCGCAGCCTTGAAGAAGCAAATGAGTTCTAAGATGAGCACTGATGCCTGGTGCTTAGGTTAACTTGGCATCTCTGATTTTCCATGCATTTACCAAGTGTCTGCTGAGGATCTGCCATCTCACAGGCCTTGTCCATTGCAGGGGACACATCACTCAAAGAGGCTGACAGTGCCAGCCTCACACAGCTCACACTCTAGCAAAGGAAAGTAATGAGCGGGAAGGTGCAAGATGAGGACTGACCCCCACATGCTTCTCATGCCACTTAACACACTCTGTTGCCTAGTCTGCCCTCAGCCACCGACCTCAGCTGCCCTGGTGTTAGGATTACAGGCATGCACAACCACATCTGGCATCTTTTTAAAGAAATACTTTTCTAGGAATTTCTCACAGAATATTCCTGTTGCCTTGTATCTGTCCTTTGTCATTTGTATTATGAATAATGCGTGTTGTATTTACATGTTACAAAACCCACAAGGCAACATCAGATTTGCCCTTTAAAACTAGCTTTTCTGTTTGTTCCTTTTTGTTGTTTTTATTGAGACAGGCTCTCACTGTGTAGCCCTGGCTGGCCTGGAACTCATAGATAGATCCACCTGCCTTTGTCACCCAAGTACTAAAATCAAAGGCTTACACCATCATGCCTGGCCAAAAGTCACTTTTTTTCCTTAAGTTTTGGTTTTTTGTTTTGTTTTGTTTTTGTTTTGTCTTTTTCCTGTTGTTTTGAAAGTTTTTATGTTTATCTAATTACTGTAGCTTAATATTTACCCATTTTACCATTTTTTCCCTCCTGTCATATGATTGTCCATCCACAAGAGGGCAGATGCATCAAGACAGCGCTGGCTGGGCTTAGAAAGGTGCTGTGCTGGTTAGAAGTCACCTCCGTGCTGTTGTCCTTGCCTGGCTGTGCATCCCTTGGGTAGATGTTCTTGAGCATTCTCCAGAACATGAGCTTCTGCCCAGTGCCACCAGGCAACAGAGAGATAAGTGAGATCATCACTCATCGAAGTGTGACATGGCAGTATGGTGGCAGATTTCTTCATTAGTGGCCTAAGGCAGAACAGAGAAGGCACTTGGGTCTCCCTTGGGTGCAAGAAGAAAGCCTTGTGGAGCCCTGAATACCCTATCCTGTGGGTAGGCAGCACGGCTCCACTGTGGTCCTGTGAGGGGCTAGAGACCTACTAGTGGGTTGGGGGGACGTCAGGGAAGACATGACTGGCAGCAGCAGCAGGCCGTAAAGGGTGATACCCGGTAATGGGACAGTGGAAAGGAGAGGGCCAGTTGGTTTGGGATTGGTTTTGTCAGCAGCTTAGACGGATGTGAGAGCTGAGAACATCAAGTGAGGTGGCCGAGCTAGAGCTTTTGACTTTGGTGGGCAGATAGGTAGAGCTGGAGAAGAAAGAGGAAGGCCGTGTGAGAGTGGGGCCTAGGGAAGGCAGGGTTTCTGTTTTTTTGTTGTGGTTGGTTGGTTTTGATTTTGTTTGGTTTGTTTTTTGTTTGTGGTTTTTGTTGTTATTGGTGGTGTTTTGTCTTTGTTTTGACTGAGACAGGGTTTCTCTGTGTAACAGCTTTGGCTGTCCTAGAACTCACTCTGTAGACCAGGCTGGCCTCGAACTCAGAGATCCGTCTGCCTCTGCCTCTTGAGTGCTGGGATTAAAGGCGTGCGCCACCACCTCTGGGCCATTTTTTGTTTTTGTTTTTGTTTTTTTCTTTTTGAACAGAGTTTCTCTGTGTAGCCCTGGCTGTCCTGGAACTAGGCTGGCCTCAAACTCACAGAGATCACCTGCCTCTGCCTCTTGAGTGCTGGGATTAAAGATGTGCACCACCATCACCCAGCAGGTTTGTTTTTGATACAGCGTCTTATTTATTGCCCTGTTTGGGCTGGAACTATCTTTATGTAGACTAGGCTGGCCTCAAAACTCATTGAGACCTTCTTGCCTCTGCTTCCTAAGGTTTGGGATTACAGGTGTAGGCCACCATGCCCAATGAGGAGGCAGTTCTGGGGCTAGTGAAGGGCCCTTAGAGACCTGAGAGTTTACTATATTTATTTATTTATATAAAAATATAAAATCCCAGAACAGTGGAGAAGGGTCAAAGGTACAAGGAAGAGTTAAGCTAGGCTCTAAAAGTAGAAGGCACCCATAGCTTCAGGCATCTAAGACCTACCTGCTTTACCAGGCTGCCCTCTCGCTTTGTCAGAATTTTTCACCAGGAGGAAAGGAAACTAACTCACTTGCTTTGGAGACTTGGGCAGAGCTGGTGAATCAGCTTCAAACAGCGGCACCTGGAGTACCCAGGCCTCGCTCAGCCCTGGTGCAGAGGCACTGGAGCGGCTAGGATTGGGGGGAGAGCCGTCCTTGTTACTGAGCACTGCAACCTCCACGCAGTGCATCCCAGCAGCTCTGCCCAGCTTGGAAGTCAGAATCCCAACTGTGACTTCAACAAGTCGCTTCACTTCTCCCAGCATAGGTTTCGCCAGTGTCACAGGTGGGGCCACAGGAAGACTGTAGCTGTTCTTTATTTTCATCGGTCTCTGATTGATTGATTTATTGTGTGTGTGCTTTTCAGGAAAAAGGCATGTAAATACTTTGAACAAGGCAAGGGGACCTGTCCCTTTGGAAGCAAGTGCCTTTACCGCCATGCTTACCCTGATGGGCGGCTGGCAGAGCCAGAGAAACCTCGGAAGCAGCTGAGTTCTGAAGGCACTGTTAGGGTAAGCTGGTTAGAGGTGTGGGGATTCCCAGCTACTGCCCAGGCCCCTCCCAAACACTTTGGCAGCAGAGCAGTGGGGTCAACAAAAGCAAAGCAAGCTAGCACTCGGTCTGCTGCCATCTCCACTGACCCAGGCGTGCTTTCTGGCTGTTTTTGCAGTTCTTTAACTCAGTGCGGCTTTGGGATTTCATCGAGAACCGAGAAACCCAGCATGTCCCTAGCACGGATGATGTCGACGTGACGGAGCTTGGAGACCTCTTCATGCACCTTTCTGGAGTAGAATCATCAGAACCCTAGACTCAGTGCTGACACTGATTTCGGGCTCTGCGGTCACAACTTTACAAGGCAGGGTGCGAAAGCCTCTGTCACTGACCCAAGGTGGCATGGTACCTGGATGTGAGTGTGGTAGCAAATCCCCTTGGTCTCTTCATGCTCCACTTTCACAGCCCTGGTGAAGGGAAGGACATAAGATAACCAAGTCCATGGAATCACTACGTTTAGAGTTGGGCTCTTAGTTGTACCTCTAGCCCCTTTACCGGGGACCAGCTATGTGGTCCAGCTGTTTTAATTGATTGCTTTTAAATGAAACCCAACTGCCATCTTTCTTTTGTGACTTTCTTAAGCAACAGTAAACTTGGAGCTGCTCATAAAGCAGCAGATCTGTTTTTCTTACCAAGGCGTCGCCAGCCCTGTAGAGGGCTCCTCTGCAGTGACCATCTCTAATGTAGTGTGTTGTGAGCCTTGGAATGTATACACCTCTGTAGAACACGTGGTCATGTTGGTGCTGCACTATAGCATAGACTCTTACTGCTCTGAGGATGGTCAGGCTTGATTTAGTGCCCTCCAGAGTCCCAAAGCAGTTGACAGTTAAAGGGTGGGTCCTATAGTGATAGAAACCCTATCTATAAAGGTCTCCAGGGAAACTCCATCACCATCCTCCCCTTATAGTGTGAGAGAGCTTAAGACACTGAGGCATCACATTCAAACTGCCTGTTCTCGCCTGTAAAGTAGGCCCTACTCTACGCTGTTTTTGTGGTCTTGACCCAACAGTCACTCATATCTGAGGGGACGTGAAGCCAACCAAGACAGCTGGATTGTAAATGTAGTGTGTATAACTTTGTAAGTCACAGCAAGTTTGTTCTAAACCTGAATTTATTTTTGTAAAAAGCTCTGTAGATATCAGATATTTTATAAATGCACTCCTTATAGAGTGTGTGTGTGTGTTGGGGAGGGTATTACCTGTCTGCTTTTTACACAGCTGTTCATATAACTGCAGAAAAGGCTCACACAGCACAGACCCTCCTTGAGTTTTACACAAGAAATCAAACAAATAGGGTGTCCATACTGCCTGCGAGCTCAGTATTACTTTTGAAGGAGTCAGACGCCATTAAACCTAAATTTAATTTATTTTATTAAAATAACATAATTGAGGAACCATCAGATAACTGTATCTTGTCAGGCGCAATAAAAACAAAATTAAAACCCAAAATCATTAAGAAAACCTGTATTCCTGGCTTTCTTACAGACAAGGATGTGACTAGAGATAGGCTGGGCTGCAGCCCACCCCATAGGGGCAGCTTCTGGAAGACAGATTCAGCGTGTGGGAGGCTGCCCGAAGGTGGAGCACCGTGCTTGGAAAGCCATCCACACAGGACACCTTAGACACAGTAAGAGAGGGTGTGTCCATAAAGTGAAGTTCTGTAGTACCAAAGCAGGCTCCCCAGGTGGCTAAGACCCCATGTGCAAAACTGGCACTGCACCACCGTCTGTGCCCTGCCGCAGATAGGCTCAGCGAGCTAAGTTCCCGATTGCACGTCCCTGCAGCAGCCAGAGTGCAAGCCACTTTGACTTCTCTCCAAGGCCATTTTCTTGCTCTAAAATACTCCGCTGACTTGTATTCCTGGAGCAGAGCAGGCTAGCATGGTGGACAGCTTCCTTTCCCAGGGCAGGAGGGTAGAAAAGAAGGCAACATGAAGTTAAGGCCCTGTGAGTAGTCTAGGTCCTTAGCAGCAGCTTCTCTGAAAACATGCATTCTGCCCCCAAGGAAACAAAGTGGTGCCTGCTGACTCTTCCCCTGGTGGCCTAAGAACAGCTACAACATCAGCTAGAAGACTGGTAGCCTCGGGGATGTGGTCAGCGTGCAAGCATTGATGTCCTCAGTGTGGGCCGCCCGATGCAGAGAGGGCTCAGAGGCGCTCCTGTTGATTTTCGGCAGAGAGTGCTGCAGCAGCTCAATGGAAGACAGGATCTGAAACAAGGCCCCGGATGTGGTCTCGTTAGTTGGGGACTTGCTATCTCCCCAGCCATACCTTTCAGTCAGGTGTCTAAGCACACAGAAGGTCCTCTCCCCACAGACCCCTGGCCCACCTCAGACTGTAATATTGAGCTACTGAGCTCCACCTAACCTGGGGAAACAGAGGCCTCTCTTCTTTTACTTTCTTCACACAGTCGGCCACCAACCTCTTCATTGCCTTGGGGCAGTTTTTGTAGAGCCTGCTAAGGTCTGGGGAAACATATCCACGGCCCACCATGAAGATGATCTAAAGAAGGAAACAGTTGAGCAAAGGAGTTTGTGAACGACAGACACTGGGACTAACTAGCCCCTTGCTGCTCTGCCAGGCCCCGTGCAGATCACCTGATCTCGGTTGTTGATGTGGGAGTAGGGAAGCTCCCCTGTCATCAGCTCGTACAGCACGATGCCATAGGAGTAGACATCAGACTGGAAGCTGAACGGGTTGTTATCCTGCATTCGGATTACTTCTGGGGCCTATGAGGACAAAGTATGTTAGTCCCTAGGTAATGGGCTCCAGAGACATTCAGGAGCCAGGCTATTCCAACTGGTTGGAGGGAGTCCAGTCCTTAGCCCAGGGTAGCTCTTCCCTAAAGACTTAACCCCCAGGCTCTGGCCTCTGTTGCCTTCCTAGGAGATAAGTGGTTTTGCCTTAAGCTGATACCAGGGATCAACCAGACTCCCAAAATGTGCAGAAATGATGTCAAGTTTGCACCCTGCTCCGGGCCAATACTTGATGGTGCTCAGGAAGTTGTGTGGGGCCAGCTTCCTTACCATCCACAGCACAGAGCCCGTGGGCTGTTCAACCTGCTGAGAACCACTCCAGCGTGACTTGACGGTTGCCAAACCAAAATCTCCAATTTTCACCGTGAGGCCTTCATGGAGAAATATATCTCAATGCTTGTTAAGGAGACTGACAGGCCAACGTTCGTTACAGTGCTTTCTACCTCCTTTGCCTCACTACTAAATCAAATTCTGAAATCACTTATCTTCAGGAGGCAGGAAATGATGGTGTAGGCCCAATAACTGGGCCTCAGACTGCTCACCAGCTTCCCACCCCCGCCTATATGCCCTACTCAGGACAGCAACAAAACAGCAGCAACCTCACCACCGAATGTTTTTAAAAAGTGGCTAGAACTGGTCCACTTTGTGACCAATACCTTAGAGCAGTGCTTAGCTACCCAAAAACTTTACTTCAAAAAAGTGTAGCAAGAAGGTCACGGCCACTAATGCAGCACAGCTAAGCCTGACACTGCCACATCATGCTGTGCACCATCTCACAACATAAAAGGTGCACAACTGGTGTGAGGAAGAGGGAGTGCGTTTCTTTTAGATTGATTTATTCTGTCTGTATGGACGCCTGCCGGCCAGATGAGGGCATCAGATCTCATTACAGATGGGTGTGAGCTGCCATGTGGTTGCTGGCAATTGAACTCAGGACCTCTGGAAGAACAATCAGTGCTCTTAACCTCTGAACTACCTCTCCAGCCTGAAGAAAAATGCCTTTTCTTGGTACCTGTCCATAAGGATCACCAGAAACAATTTGCTTTTAGTTGGCAAGGCCAGGAAAACACCTTTACAGTTTTACCTCAAGGATGTTTTAACTCTCCTGCCCTGTGTCATAACTTAGTTTGAAGGGATCTTGATTATCTGTGACTTCCACCAAATATCACATTGTTCTACTGTATTGATGGCATTATGCTGCTTGGACCAAGTGAGCAGGAGGCAGCAACCACTTTGTACTTGTTGGTAACACATATATGCGTCAGAGGATGAGAAATAAATCTAGAACCTTGAAAATCTTGACTTGGCAATTACTTTTTCGTCTGTATGTACAGCCACACATCTTCCACAGATGAACTAATAAACTCTCAAGCAAACTTTGAATAATCCAACCAGGCTGAGTTCAAGTTCATTCCAAGTTTGTATTCCAACTCTGAAGGAATTGTTTTTCCTTTAAAAAGCTCTCCCCTGAAACCATGAACCATATTTGAGAAAAAGGCCCCTTTGGGTCCCTAAGCTGAGAACTCAATACCAAAGGATACTGTTGGACTTCATGTCTCTGTGGATGATGTTCTTTGCATGCAAATAGCTGTGAAGGAGAAAAACCAATCAGTTAATTAGCTACAGCTAATAAGGTACCCAAGGACCTGTCTTCCCAGCCTAAGAATGTCACATAGAAAGGCCACAGTGTAAACGGGCTGACTTCAAACATCAGTTTTACTCAAAAGTAACTGTGACTGTCTCACTGGCCATCAGCTAACTGTGGGTAGCAATTCGCCTTGCATACTGCAACTGGGATTTGCTCTTCGAACAAAGCCAGGCATGTAGGATGCGATCTTTTACCTCACATTCCACTTACCAAAGACAAAACCCAGCAGTGGGAAGGCCAATTGTCAGGAGCTGGGGATGGCTATAAGCTGGTTGTTTTTCTATATGGTAAGAATGCAGCCTTTAGTAGGTGGCTGTACTTTGAATATAGAAAGGCCCCCAAGCCCTACCTCCAAAAGAAAGACTTCTTATGGTATGTGAATGTTAAAGTTCAGAGTTCTGTATTTTATTTTTTGGCTGTTTGAGACAGGGGTTCTCTGTGTAGCCCTAGCTATTCTGGAACTTGCTCTATAGATCAAGCTAGCCTCAAACTCTGGATCTTGCTCCGTAGATCCAGAGGATCCAGGAGCTAAAAAGATGGCCTTTTAAAGAAAATGGATGATCCAAAGTGACAAAGGGCTGGAAAGATGGTTTGGAGGTTAACAACATGTCACTGCTCTTGCAGAAGACCCAATTTCGATTCCCAACACCTACATTAGGCAGACGACTGACTCCAGCCCCAGGACCACCCATCTCCTGAGCACTGCCACTCACAGACCCATATAAACATGTAATTTAAAAATTTTTTTTTATTTGACAAAAGCACCAGTGAACAGAGCGTATTCCTGCTGCCTGGGCACAAGGCTCCTACAGATGGTAGCTAGGTCTGGTTGATGAGAAACGGGAACTTCAGATGTCAAAGAGCCTACCCAGGTGCCACTCAATCTGGTTCCCACAAGACAAGTCAGGGTTCAGGCCACAAGGACTCACCAAGCTGTCTACTTACTCCATTCCCTGAGCTGTCTGTCGGGCAATGTCAATTAGCTGGAACATCTGGAATTTGGTCTCCTGGACATGCAGGTGTTTATAGAGACTGCTGCCCTCACACCACTGGGTCACAATCGCCAGGTTGTCCTTTGTCATGTACCCCATGAACAGCAGGATATTAACATGCCGTGTTTTGCTGTGGGAAGGGGAAGCAGGGAAAGCATGACCGTAAGAGTACTGCCTACAGTCAGCTGAAGCCCACCCACCCTTCATTCACCTCCATGCTGGCCTTGCTTACAGAGAGAGGGTGCTCTTTGCACAGGACCCCTCATCTGTGGAATCCACCTCTGTCCAACTCATCCCTACAAACCTAAGAGTAATTCAGTGACTAGAGAGCTAGGGCTCTCTTTTTATTAGCTATAAAAAGATGCCTGGAAACAAAGGTAAAAATGATCCCCTACCACAACCCAAACCCCACACAGCTGGACTGTTGAGTGTTGATTCCAGAGATGAGGTGTGTCCATGCAAAGGGCTCTTCTGGCTTCCAGCACATACGCTGGAAGGAAATAGACTTCCCTCCTCGTCAGAGGAGTATCCCTCAGAACCCATAGCAGGTGCTGACCTGCACAGCCCGGCCCTACCCAACCCTGCTGCTCCAGGGGCTGGGCTCACCGCAAGACAGCCACCTCATTTCTGAAGGCCTGGAACTGCTCTGGGGTTGGGTCAACCACCTTTAGGATCTTTACTGCAACATCTCCTGCAAATTAATTTGTAGTTAGTTACGCTCAGTTAAATAGTCTTTATTTTTCAAATACCTTAGGATTTATGTGCATCTTACCTTATTTTTGTTTTTTTGAGACAGGTTCTCACTGGGACCCAGGACTCGACTAGGGTCAGCTAAGTGAGCCCCTTTCTACCTCCCCAGCACTGAGATTACAAGACAGTACAACCACAGCTGAATTTTTATGTAAGTGCTGGGGATTCAACTGGGTCCTTGTGCTTTGATGGCAAGCTCTTTTTACCAACTGAGCTACTTCCCAGCCTTTCAAAAACCCTAATTCTAAAGACAATAGGAGGCACTTTTCAAGGAACATGTGTCTGCAGGTAAAACATCTGCCAACCAATACATCAAGTGGCTGAGAAGCTTCACTGCTACTAATACCCACACTGGGCCACAAAGGCCTTCAACAAGCTTGTATCCACATGATGCTGGGAGCACCAAGCTAGGTCCACATGGGAGAGCTCCACAACCTTAGCCTGGGAGGATGAAATCCATGCCAAGGCTGTGAGTGGCACGCCAAGTGTAAACTGATGAGGAAGCAGGCCCTTCAGCAAGCTGAAGGACAGGGTCCTTTACCAGTAGGAGCAGTGGGAATACTGAACACTGTCATAGCTTGTATGCACACCTGACTGTTAAAACTCATTCTGCAGAGGGTAAATAGAGTAGAAGTCAGTCTCATGTCCAGAACCACATTTAGGAACAAGGAAGGAAGGGAGGGAGGGAGGAAGGAAAGGAAGGAAAGGAAGGAAAGGAAGGGAAGGAAGGAAGGAAGGAAGGAAGGAAGGAAGGAAGGAAGGAAGGAAGGAAGGAAGGAAGGAAAAAGAAAAATGTACTAGAGCCAGGAAGGGCAGGAAGTGAAGTGGGCCCACACAGCTGTCTTACATACTGACAGTCACCAAGGCAGCAATATAGGTAACCTCCCTACAGCTTCAGAAACACCCAGGAGTCAACGTGCTTTCCAGGGTAGTTGGCAGTCACATTCAAATATGTTTATATAGATATATTAACAAGAGTAATAATAAAGTGCCTAAACCCTTTAAGGGTCCCCTTATTTTACTTATTTATTCATTCATTCATTTATTTTTGGAGACAGGGTTTCTCTGTGTGGCCCTGGCTATTCTGGAACTCACTCTGTAGACCAGGCTAGCCTTGAACACAGAGATCTGCCTGGCTCTGCCTCCCGAGTGCTTAAAGATGTACACCACCACCGCCAGGTTAGGACCTCAAATTTTTATAAGGCTGTCCACTCTGGAAGCTGAGGCAGGAGGCCAGCCTAAGCCATATACCAAGACCCTGTCTCAAAAAACAGTCAAATTAACCATGATACCAGTGATCAAAGTCTGAGTCAGCTGAGAGGCACCTTGGAGTTGGCCGGTCCCTCAGCCTGAGGAGTGTGGTCTTGAGGCAGTCTGTTCTAGTGAGCACCAATGGTAAAGACAGGGCTCCCTTGAGGTCCCAGTCTCTCACTATACCTGACTTGGTACCTGGCATCATCCAGCACCAAAGGCACAGGCTGCTGGAGAAGCTGCAGCGCATCCTAGTGGAGCAGGTGCAGTGCTGGAGCCACCTGTCCAGCAGTGACCGTGTGTGCCCTAGTGGCAGGTCCCACGTGGCTGAGGAAGGAAGATTCCCGCATGGCTGTGAAGTCTGAGACAAGACAGTAGCTGGGCTTAAAGACTGCTGGGGAGTGGGAGTGTATGGAGATGCTTCCTGGAGGTAGTGGGGTGTAAGCATCAGGAAGGCTATTAGAAAGGACACTAGTGGGGCATGTAAGTGAGCATCTATAAAACAGAAGGGGCGGGAGAAAATTTTGCTGCAACAGCCCAGGTGAAGGCAGGCTTGGAGTTACAGTAGGAAACAAAAGGGTAAGAAAGTTAGGGGTGGAAGGAGAGACTGGGGTAGGCAGGTCAACTTAAGTAGTGAGGCCAAGAAGATGTTGGTGACCAGGTGCCTGCATAGGAGGCTAGAGGAATGCTAAGCAGCCCCTCAAGAACAGGTTCTGCCTACCTCAGCCTGCTGCAGTGACACCATTCCTCTGCAGACCAAGAGACAGGCCAGCAGGGCATTACTTAACAGTCCTCAGAGGAGTCACTCTAAGTGTCACTGACCAACTTTCTGATCTGTGCTCCTAAGAAAGCACATTGCTCATATGACGACCTATGCAAGGCAAAACCCCATGTATTGATGCACAGCCGAAGTGGATGCTGCTGTTTCCAACACTGTGAATGTGAATGTCCGCACACTTGCTCGGAACTTTTCTCCATCTCTGCCCTGTTATCTGTAAAAATCACTGAAACTTCACAAACACTTTCAAGAACCCCCTGCTTACATTTGCTAACATCCTAATCTAGAGGTGTTAAAAACCTGGTATGGAAATGCTGTCAAACTATTCAAGCTATGACTACAAAGGTTAAACTAGAATCTTCCTTCCAAGTGAGCAATGTTTCCCATGGAAATAAGAACACTCACCCCACAGGAAGGGAGAGCTACAATTACCCGAGGGCAGAACAGAGAGTCAGGAAGTTTCCCACTTTCCTGCACCAGCCTTCTGAACAGGAGATAGCTCCTGCTCTTGGTCTGGACCTGTTTTAAGGTCCCTTCAGCTGTTGGTGTCTAGGGTGCCCTCCATCAAAGCAGCAAACACCTGCTCAGTGAAGAAGCATGTTCCATGAGCAGAGCTAGCTAGTTTAGAAGAAATGGCACCACTAACATCTGACTACAGGGCTAAAACTTGCTCACTGGTTTCTAAGCATCACTAGAACTTTATTATACAAATTAAAGTAAGGTTAGAACGCCGTGAAATTTCAAAACTGATTTGATTGCCAAGTGTGATCAAGTACCCATAGAGAAAGCCACTGTGAACGAAGAAGCCCCCTAGCCCTCTGCTGAACCCTGAGCACCAGAGCCCTGAAGCTGGAGATAGGCTCCAAACTCACCGTGCCACTTGCCCTTATACACAGTGCCAAAGGAGCCTGACCCAATGCGAGTGGACAGCATCACCTCACTGGCTTCTATTTCCCAGTAATAGCTTGAGTCTCTCTGCCCACGAGGCCTCTGAAACAAACGGAGATCATTCATAGCCCATAGAATGCCAACAGCTGCTGAGAGTAAGACTGTCAAAGAGTCCCCCCCCATCTGTTCCTGCTTCCTTTAAAGGTGGACAGGCTCTGCGGCTGCAGTTTGTCTTCGAGAAGATGACAGTTTACTGAGTTGTAGCCAAATGGCAACTTATAGAATGAATGTGAACATGCTAGGGCACACTGGCATTCATTTTCCTTCAGTGTATTTTATTAGGTTCCCGCTCCCAAGTATGTTAAGTGCATTCTGATTTCCAAGAGTTTATCTTTACTGAGCTCTGAGGGGCAGGAGGTGTTACTGACCATACTCACAATTTTGTTTTTTTCCTGGGTCCCAGATCCTGGTGCCCGTTCTCTTTGTGCTGGCACAGGGGTTTTGGGCTGTGACCAGCCTGTTGGGCTCAGGTTGTTGGGGCTGCTGGACAGGGCTGAAGGTGAGGCTTAATAGACAAGACAAACAGAATCCGCACGTAGATAAGGCAACAGAAGATCACAGCATAGAGAAAAAGCCCATTACTGATCACTAAATGACTGTGGGGTAAAGTACCTGATTCACTGTGACTTCGAATTGCATCCTGAAACGGAAAACAAAAGCTGATCAGATACACTAGAAAAGGCCTCGTCTCTTGGGGCAGGGGCTATAGGAGCAATTATTAACCCTCTAAAATATAAAGTATACTTGCGTACTCCTAATTTCCTGGTTTACCTAATGCCCAAATCAGTTTTTCCAAGATTGATTCCTGTTAAATACTACGTGAAATGAGTATAACTTTTCATGGAAACCACATTTCTCAGAAACAAACCTTCAGCAAAGGCTGGCAAAGTTACTGTCAACTGGCATCTCCTCCACAGACTCGGGATACTGCTCTACTGACGCTTAATCAGAGACAGAGATTGAGAGACAGAGATCCAGTGACAGGCTCATTTTGACTTCAGTAGGAGGAAGGACAAATATGGACCAAAGTTGGGTTTAACACAGGTAGGTACTACTTGAAGTCTAACTTACAGGGAACTGGAAAAAACATGAACCCCAGAGCCTGAATCCTGTGTTTACATTTTAAAACCCACATGGACAGAAGGGGAGACTCAGTAAGGGTCACAGAGCAGTGGATGGCAGAAATGAGCCATCACATTTTAAGATTTTATTTTTGGTATGTGTGTGTAAGAATGCAAGTGCCCACAGGGGCCAAAGACAGTGTGGAACCTCCTGGAGCTGGAATTACAGGCAGTTATATCCTTCCCGACATGTGTGCTTGGACTTGAACTTGGATCCTCAAAAGCATCAAGTACTCTTAACTGCCCAACTATCTATACAACCATCCATGAGACATTTCTAAATTTTAATCTTAAAATTCTTCCTTAAGGGCAGAATTTATAATATATATTATAAATATAAAACCACTTCATCACTTCAGAAAGTGTCTTTCTAGCAAGTCATCTGCATTTTTCTTTGTATAACCACAGCAAACAAGATAATTGTTCCATGAAGCTATTACTAGAATGTTCCCACTCAATTTTTTGAGTTTTTTTTTTTCTCTATTTTATATGTATGGGTGTTTTGCTTGCATGTATGTGTGCTCACCATTTGTACAGTGCCCTTGGAGGCCAGAAGAGGATGTTACACCTTCTGGCACTGAAGTTATAGACAGTAGTGAGCCTGCATGTGGGTGCTGGGACCTGAACCAGGGTCCTCTGTAGAACAAAGGCTCTTCTTAACTGCTAGGCCATCACTCCAGCCATATTTTTTGCTTGTTTTTTATATAGAGTCTCACATGTAGCATAGGCTGGCCCTGAACTTGCCATTCTTCTGCCCCAGCCTTGTTAGTGCTGTGATTACAGACATGTGCCACCATGCCTAGCTTTCAAAAATATCTTTACAAGAGTAAAAGAACCACAAACCAAGCTGCTTGCGCGCTCTCGCGCTCGCGCTCTCTCTCTCTCTCTCTCTCTCACACACACACACACACACACACACACACTCACACACTCACACACTCACACACACACACACACACACACACACACACACACACACACCAACTGTGTCAGCCACCCTGCCCAAGTATCTATAACAGCGTAGAATAAAGCCTAATTCCAATTCCCAACCCTGGCCTGTCTGTAAAACATCCACAGAGATGCTTAAGATTCCAGATCCTGCCGGGCAGCAGTGGCGCACGCCTTTAATCCCAGCACTCGGGAGGCAGAGCCAGGTGGATCTCTGTGAGTTTGAGGCCAGCCTGGTCTACAGAGTGAGATCCAGGACAGGTACCAAAGGAGAGAGCTTGGTTGCTGAAGGGCTTGCCATGTAAGCACAGAGTGGTGGCACATGCCTACGATCCCTGCACTGGGGCGGTGGGGACAGGAGGATCCTGGAGGCTCATTGACTGGCCAGCCTAGCCTAACCAGCAAGCTCCAGGGTCAGTAAGAGACACTATTTCAAAGCACAGAATGGAAAGGCAATTGGGGAAGACACTTAACATCAACCTCTGGCTTCCACACACCTGCACACACACAAAATAGATTCTCGCTCTACAACTCAAACTAGGGCTAATGATGTGTGTCTGTGAGAGAAAGGTGAGAAAGCCTGAGTGTCTATATGACAGGATGGCAGCCAAGGGGGAGAAACACTGGCCATTCAACCAATCTCTTCTGCTATTTTTGTCTACAAAAAGTGAGTTCCTGGACAGCCAGAGCTGTTACACACAGAAAACCTATCTTGAAAAACAAAACCAAAAAAACATCAAGAAGGAAAAAAGGCCAAGAATCAAATTTTTTTCTGAGGCACAAACAGGATTAAACACAATACTTGTGCTACTTACATTAGCAACTGGAGAATTTTGACTCTGACTGTATTAACAGTTTATACAGGAACAAATTGTGCATGGAAAGAAAATGGCTACTTTATAATCGTATATAAATGTATAGGGCCAATCATTATGATGAAGCCAATAGCTTACACAGGGCATGACAAGCGGTTAAAGGTGATTTCTAGCTATAGAAAAATTACACCTAAGATGGCAGGTGTCAAGGAACAAATTTTTGCAAAGATGAGAAAGCACAGTTATATGGCCATGTCTGCTGTGTCTTTTAATTTGATTTTGAAACAATCCAGGCCAGTCCTGAATAAGGTCCTCTAGAGTGCTGGGATTCTAGGCATGTGCCAGGATGCCAGACTTTCTGATAGGCTTTTCTAGGTCATATCAACCAAATGGGTGAAATGCTTTGCTTTCTAATGTCTGAACTCCATACAGATGCTTTGTTACTATCAGTCCATCATTAGTCTTTTGAGAGAGCTGAGTTTTTAAAAACTATTTCAATGCCCTTGCCTTTGAGAATCTACCTTGAGAAATTCACCTAGCAGTAGCAACTCATAGTGTTTGTTTTACTAATAAATATTCTATAGAAAAGAAAGAAAACATGGCAAAAGTCTGAGAGAAATATAAATGAACGTATCTGTTGTCTCACATGATAGTCTACCATCTGACAGTCTATCCTGTTAAACCCAAGAAGCAAAGGCATGGAGAAAATACCTACTCTTCCCCTCAGACAAAACCGTCTGGAGCACGCCCTGGGAGAGGCATTCAGGCTGTTATTCTAGTCCAAAGCAATGAGAAATAAAGAAGAATAAAGACAAAGGAAGCATTTGAAGTGTAGTCAGTTGATTTTAAAGATGAGCTAGAAAGCAAACCAAACAAATAGAACATACAAGAAAAGAAAAGGCAGTTTGCAAACCCTGACTGGCACTGTCACACCGCTTCAGTGCATTTTAGATCCTAGAGGCCCTACCTTCAGTCCTCCAGAGCATCTGTAGTCTACAACACCCTCACCACATGAAGCTGCTCTGCTCTGCACATAGCTGTACCAGCTCAAAGAACTCCCCCCCAAAGCTGGGACACACCCGCACAGTGGTTAGCGGGGAGTTTTGTTTCCCACTGGAACGGTACACGGCCTAGTTATTAAGTCTGTGGAAGTAACAGATTTTAAAGTAACATTCCGAAGTTATTTTTAAGGGCCTAAGAAAATACTGCAACATTCCTGAGCGGCTTTGAAATCTACATTCTGCTCCCAATGTTAACTACTGCTGCTTATCACCACCCACAAGGGGCCCTATTACCTCAATCATCCTGCTGTCCACAGGCAAGGTGGTGCTGACCATGTGGACATTGGGAGTGGACGTTGACCTCTGCCTCTGGGAGAGGGAACCTTCAGAGGAAGGGCTGGAGGAGTTGAAAGTGAAGGCATGAGGTGTGGAGTATCTGTGCTGGGAACTAGGCATGGAGGAGAAAGAAAGTCCCATGATTGGCACTCAGGCCTCCACACTGGCAAAGTCTTTTCAACTGCCTACCTCATTAAGACACTTAGGGGCAGACTGATCCATACAATCTTTGACACAATGGTTCATTCTTTAAATATGCACTGTTTAAAAATGCTGTCTGGGTTCTTTTTGTGTGCAAATTTTTGAAAATGAAAAATAAATGTACTTGTCATCCCCTGTGAAAAGGAGAATCCATCATTGGTAATAAATCATTCTTGAGAATAATTTAGAATTTTACATCTCTAAGAACAGATCAGTATTTGCTACAACTACCACCTAATGCTAATAGGAATCTGACCAATTTAATTGAAATTCTCTCTGTAGTCAGCGCACAGCAAAGTGTGTTCCATCTTTAGATCTGCAACCCCAACCTATTTCAGCCTAGGAACACACATTAACAAGTATGGGATGTAGCTCAGTGGTAGAAGGAATGTCTGCCTAGCCTATGTAAGGCTTTAGGTCTAAGTCCCAGTATCTTGAAACAAATAATAGCTTCCATGGCTAAGGGGTGACTCTATTGTGAAGCACAAGCCTAGCCTTGATGAGGCCCTGAACTCCACCCAAACCCCAACAAAACAAAGTAGAACATATTTGTTCTGTAGACTTCATTTAAGGTTGGTTCAGGTCATACTCATATGAACTCAAGGGACAAAGAAAGACTGGCTTTTCTAAAGGATACCGTTCTGTCTATGGCCATACCACCCTGAGGGTGTCTGGCCTTACTTGAGGAAGGCTGTTCCCTCACTGAAATGCCACCTTGCACTAGGAATTCTACATTTAGGCTTTCAGAGTCTAGTTTCTTCCTATCTTCAAGGCAAGTTGTTTTTTGCTTGAATGTAGTTTTCAAATTACCAAAAAGGCTTCATTCAAGTCAGACACAATTTCAGTACAAATTCCTTGTTCTAAGATGCTACCTTTCACTGGTTCCATAGTAGTTTTACAGGGATCATTAAATGCTAGCTGATTACATATAAGTTAAAAGTCAGACATTTTAGACAAAAATGTAGACTTTATTTTAGGTTCTATATTCTTGAGTGTCACTGAGCAAGGTGTGTACTCCACTGAACTTTGAGTTTTAAAGCTAGAAAACAGCAGCAATGACAACTCAAATGCAAACTCAAAAGAATAACAACAGAAAGGCTATCTGTTTCATCTACTTGGATATTAAGGCCATGATAAACATTTTAGAAGAAAGGTCTGATGTTCTTAGCCACTATACTCACTTTGGGGACCTTTCCATAGAGGCTTAATTCACCACAACTGGAAGAAGGCAGAACCTCAAGCTTTTTATAAATATAATGGGAGACTGCAGGTTGTGTTGTAACAGAAGGGCCAACAGTCAAAATCACTTTTCAAAATGTAAGCTCCGTGGGACCACAGAGAGAAAGGTCTCCAATTGGTGTTCCACAGAAGCAGCAAAGGGTCTGCAGACAGCCCAACATGACAGTAGGCTCCCAACCCACCCAACCCAATGTAACTTTCCAAGAGTGCCAAGTAAAACATTACCTAGCAGGCATCCGGGAAACAGACTCCCGCATCCGGCGCATTGTCAAAGAAGGTAGTGCTGGGACTCCAGTATCACCAACAGTGGAATTTGGAAACAGCCTAAATGAAACATGGAAAGACTGGTTTATAAATTTTGTCCTCTTACAGAGAAACAAGCCCCTTGCCTGCAAACCCACAGCTACAACCCAACTTCCCTTTATTCATTTTCTCAAGTGCTTTAGACACATGCTATGAAGAGACTACCAACCCAAAGGGCTGGATTACAGACTGAGTGACAGCACCCTGCCAATGAATACACAGCCTGCTGGAACGAATCTCTACGGAAGTCTGGTCTGCCCAGCTATAGCAAAGTAATGTTTTCTTAAGTGATCGTGCAACACTTTAAAACCTTTATCACATCCAGCTTTTCTGGAATTGTCTTGGAAACGATGAGAAGACTAATCTATAAGGAATCAACTATATTCGGCACCAATAGTAAAAAGGAAGGGAAAGTAGAATTACCATTAACCAGGCACTTTGATTCCACACGCTGAGTATTTGTGCTAAGCAATCTCATGTTATCCCAGCCAACTCCCATGAGACCTCTTTTCAGATCAATGAGCTGAGACTTAGAGGTGCTGCTGACAGCCCTGAGGGAGTGATGTGTGGCTGGCCACAAGCACATGCCTTTCTGCTACTCAAGTTCTCCGAGAAGCAACAGGTGACTTCTGTGGGAGCTAAAAGGTCCCTTCCCATTGTGAGTGAAGACACAGGTCCTCTGATTTTCCTAACATGCTCCAATAAGGGTAAAACTGACTCCATACTCTCAACACAGTTTTTAAGGCTTTAATAAGGATAATTTGAATTTAAATTTGCAGTTATTTAAACCAGTTTCTCTCTGTGAAATGTATCTTGGTACCTGGTTTGTCACCTAATAAAGAGTCTCAACTTTTTATATCCAAACTGTGAGGCCCAAGCAAACACGTTGTTCCCCAGAGCAAGGGAAGGAAACAGCACCAGCTCCACTTTCTGCTTTCTCGGGACAACATGCAGCACTGGCCACTTGCAGCCCAGTTGAGGAGAGAAAAAAGCCCTTTGATTTCCATGTCCCTGTTCTTTTCCTTGACAAATCAGTGTCAGTAACTATTTGACAGACAATGGGTCCAACCTGTTTGTGGCATTAACTCAGTTAGACTAGCTGGCCAGCAAGTCCCAAGGACCGCCCTCTCTCCACCATCCCGACTCAGATTACAGGCACACGGTGTAGGCCCAGCTTTTATGTCAGTGCTGGTGATCAAACTCAGCCCTCATGCTTAAAGTAAACACTGCACCAACTGAGTCATCTCCCAGCTCCCTACCTGTTTATTTCAGGTAGGTTGCCACACTAAAACTAGCTAATTTTAGAACTATGGTGCTTCTAAAGTAGATAGTTTCTGATTCACAGCAATTATTTAACAAACCTAGAACTCAGACAATAAAAATATATAATGAGCATCCTCAAAAGTGTTTCTGCACCTGACCCTGAATTTTTACAAGGAAAAAAACAAAAAAACCAAATGCCTTACAAGAGCTGTCTGATATTACTCCAGTCCACACACATAGTAGGTACTTTGGTGCTACAGTGCTCATGAAACTTGTAGCCACAAGTCTGACATCGAAATCCATTTAGCAGGAACTTCTGACAGATGTCACAGAATGCAAGCTTCAGGAACGTTTTCCGAGCCTGTGACAAGAACGCAGGGACAGAAATCCAATAACAGAAGTGAAGAACCAACAAGTGCGTGCTTTCTCCACTGGCCTCCCAAGAGTCTCCCAGTGAAGAACCCTACTGCCAACACTGTCAAATTCAGAAACGGAAGGCAGAGGAACCTTTCTTTGTTAGCAGACTCTAAACTGCCCACTGGACGTGAGCACAGCGGGAGAATGAGAGCAGCTAATGATGCACATGTCTAGTGCTTCTCGGAAAGGTCAGCCATGAACAGCAAAGAGCCAAAATGCCAGAGAAAGACGGGCACTGAAACTTACAAAGTTGTGAGTTGTGAGTGGAACATGATCCAGGAAATCCACTTGCAGTTCTTCTCCAATCAGAGAGGCGGCGTCGGTGTTCCAATCTAAGCGTGCTTTCTTACTAAAAATTACCCAAAGCATACTATGAGGTGACAGTGGACAAGGCTCCGGACACTGAGCAGTTCTACTGTCTACTGCATGCTGTCTAAACACACCGGACAGGTAGTCTGGACCCACCCTAAAAATAAGCAGCTGGGGCCCTCAAGAGACCCTGCTCATAGAGTGATGGGCCTGTTGGAATCCAAGTCTGTTGGACTCCAAACTTTATATTCCTACAACAAAGGTTTTTTGTAACAATAAAATAAAACAATCTCATTATAAGGTAACTATGTCTTTCAAGAGACTGTGTAATATTAAAATCCTACCAAAATTCCAAGATCACATAAAGAGTGGGGCAGTGACTGCAGTGCTCAAGTTGAGTGGTCAACAGCTACTTCAATCTAAATGTTCATAAACATAATACAAACAGAGATGCCCTCTCATTAGTTACTGACGCAAAGTTGTTTGTAGAGGTTATAAAAATAAAGTCTGTAGGAGACAAAAGAGTCTTTAAAATTGGCTGACAACGCTGTTTCTTGTGCCCGGAACAAGCAAGACAGGCCATCATAGCGATTTAAGGAAAAACTGTTAGTTCAGTTTATCTGTCCCATTTGTGGAAGATGAACATTCCCAGTTAAGAAGGAATGTAACACACATGACATCACTCAAACCCTTCTGTCACCTGCCAGAAGCCAACAAGCCATTCTTCTGGTTCCCCAGCAGGCAACAATCCATTCCTTAAGGTAGGGAGATGGTATCTGTCTAGAGTACTGCTGTGTCCTGATGAAGACCAGGAAGGAAGCCTCACTTTCTGAACAGGCAGTAGGGGCTGTCCATCCTGAAGAGAACTGAGATCAGTTCCCAGTCACACAGCTTTGGAGAAGAGTGGACTAAGCCCCTGTCTCAGAATCTCCCTAGTCGTAAAGGAAGTCTATGGATCAGCTTGGGGACCAACATGGGGATAAAGCCAGCTAGAGGTGATGACGTGTTGAAGATTAGCAAACTAACAGATGACCAAGCAGAGGAAGAGACACATGGAAGGTAAGCTCTGTAAGGAGACTCCTGGGTGCTCTCTCCAGCGGGGGAACTCAGAACCACAAAGACAACAACAAGCAGGAGGTTAGTAACAGAAGCACTGCTCCCCAAAGAGGGCAAAGTCAAAGGTTTCCCCAGGTTTGGCTGACAAAGCATGAATGACAAGAGCTTCTCTTTAGTACTGCAGTGAGTGGGTATGTTTGGAGCTCACCAATTAGGGTAAACTGGCCAGCAGCCTTCAGGGACCTGCTTGTCTCTGCCTCCAGGTGCTGAGGTTTCAAGGGCATAACCATACCCAGGGTTTGATGTCAGTTCTGGCAATCAGATGGCAAGGCAAGCACTATATTGACTGGGGTATTTCTTCAGGCCAAAGATAGTATTCTTTAAATATATATATATAGTGTGTCTCTGAGTGCATGTATATGCACCATGTGTGTGAAGGTGCCCTTGGAGGCTAAAGAGGGCATCAGATCCCCTGTAGCTGGAGCTACAATCAGTTGTGAACCATCTGATGTGAGTGCTGGAAATTGAACCTGAGCTCTCTGCAAGAGCAGGAAACACTCTTAATAGCCATCCTTCCAGCTCAACTATAAAAAACAATGCAAACATTTTCAGGGTACCCACTCTGTATGGCAAACACCAGGAACATTCTTTGCACTCAAAATCATGCCTTCTAACAATTCTGCTTCCATCCCTGGACACGCTATTAGCATCTCCTGTGCATTATAGTTTTCAAGACAATGTCCAGGCAATAATTCTCAGTAGCAAACTTTTCTGAATTGATACTTTTAAAAACAAAAGTATATACATACCCTAGTCCCTAGGAATCTAATACAAAGCATTTGTGAAACAAGTTATTTGAAGGTAGGAAATCCTTACTGTTCTGAAAGGTGCTGACTGACTTGCACTCTTACCCTTTGTGTTCCTGGAGAAGTCTGAACACTGCACAGCACTCCGGCTGCAGGCCTCTCACCTTCAGAGCTTTCATAAGGCAGTCATGCAAGCTCATTCCATTCCTCACATTGACCTGCAAAAAAATAGCCTTTTAGTACCAACACAGGCTGCAGGTCCCCTGGCAAGGAAGAGCCCTGAAATACACCCAGCCATCTGTAAAATGGTATAGATTTATGACATACTGGATGCAAAGGTATCCAGCACTAAGTGTAAGCAAATGCACACAGACCATCAGCCTGGGGCACATTATGTATCTCCTATATTATTACCCCGGGACAGCAGTCTAGACAGTATGTTAACTAGAGGAAAATATTTTCATTAGAATAATACAAAGAGTAAGACTGTTTCAAAAGTGGGAAAACCAATACATGTTTATTATATTGTATGATTTGGAAAGATGTATGGCTTGCTATTAACAAAGTTGGTATTGGGGGCCAGTGAGATGACTCAGCGGGGAAAGACACTTGTTGCCAAGCCTGACAACCAAAGTTCCATTCCTGGGACCAATATGGTGGAAGAAGATATAGACTCCCAGAAGTTATCCATCCTCTGACCTCAACAACTGTACCATGGAACATGCATGTGCACACATGCATGCACACACACATACACACACACACACCAAAATATAAATTTTAAAAATAAGTGGTGGTGGTGGTGGGGGGGTGATACTTAGTACATCTCTAATCACCTGTACTTGCAAATGTACACATAAGCGATAACATAGCAGAAAGGAAATAAACGTGAGATGAGCCTTTATAATAAAATCTTGCCTATTTTCAAAAAATGGAGAGCTGATTGATCTTCCTAACAAATTTTAAAGTAGTGAGGTGAGTAGGAAGTAGAAAAGCAGAGCTCCTGCTTGACTTTAGTTACAGACACCAATGTGTACCAGATAGCCTGGGCAGTATGTGCCCCATGCAGTGCCCTAATCCACACTTTATAAGCTAGGTTGCTACTTGGAGGTGCAGTGCAAAGTATCTGTACCCACAGCATTAAATTACTGAATAAACTCTTAAAATGGGAGTTTAGATATTTTGTCTTCAAAGCCTAGGAAATTAATTTAAAAAAAAACAAAAAAAAAACAAGGTGGGAAGAGTCAGCAGAGCCAGCAAGGAGAGCAGGACGATTTGAAGTAGCTCTGAACTGGCTGCATGGCCCTTACTCTGGCTGACTGTATAACGAGGTCAGAAGCAATCTCAGCCCTTCTTGGTCATTCTTGTTCTAGGTGGTTTAAGATAGTGATGAATCTAAAGAAGCAAGGCAGAGTGTCTGACCTCAGAACAGACCACAGTATCTGGATACAAAGTGGAGACAAAGCTAGTAGGAAGGAGTGAGAGGGAACCTAAGCAATGATAACTCCTTTCTGTTAAGTTTTTCACATGGCCTTATTTTGATATTGCTGGCTACTAACAGGGACTTAGCTGGTCAGTCACCAATCTTTGAAGAATAAAGATAGGTTAGTGAGGAGAACTACAGCAAACTCTGAAGGTATAGGACAGACAATTCAGGTGTGACAGACATCAGGGAAGAAATTCTCCTAAAGGATCAATTATGTCAGAGGAAAGCAAAAGGTTTTTCCAAGCTGTAAGAGTTCCTCCAGGCCGGGCGGTGGTGGCGCACGCCTTTAATCCCAGCACTCGGGAGGCAGAGGCAGGCGGATCTCTGTGAGTTCGAGGCCAGCCTGGGCTACCAAGTGAGTTCCAGGAAAGGCGCAAAGCTACACAGAGAAACCCTGTTTCGAAAAACCAAAAAAAAAAAAAAAAAAAAAA
>CABHPR010134023.1:0-31626 GCA_902168415.1 Peromyscus melanophrys
AATGTAAAAAGATGACTAGAACAGCAGGAAGAAGCTGGGTGTCTGCGTTTGGTTAAAAGGAAGAACAGCTTGCTGT
The DNA here is from genome assembly GCA_902168415.1 of Peromyscus melanophrys. NCBI lineage: Eukaryota > Metazoa > Chordata > Mammalia > Rodentia > Cricetidae > Peromyscus > Peromyscus melanophrys. The sequence continues at coordinate 77 of CABHPR010134023.1, forward strand.
CTTGAGAGCTCATGGATATTATTGAAATATATAAATGTAGTTTCCAAAACAGCACACCTACGTCTAACCTGCCAGCACTCATCCTGTGGCGTCATCATCTGTTTTGAGGAAAACTGCTGTTCTGAGATGTTTTCTTTCCATCAGTGTCCAGTCTGGGGCTGTGCAGTGATGCTGCATTTAGGTCATGCTTGCAGATGACAAGGAGTTTGTCTTGAGATAAAGTCAGCCATGTTTTTCAGCCATTTTGAACATGGAAACCATTTGTGTTCTATTAGATCTGAAGCTCTTTCTAGTCCTAGTAATTCCACACCAAATTAATTAGTTCTTTGTTTGTGTGAATGTGTGTCTAGCTAATATGGAATAAGGATAGAAAAAAAATCAATAGAATCCAACTCTTTGACCTAAATTGATCCAGTCTTACAATGTGGGAAATAATGTCTTTTGTGTTAGCTTCATCAAATTAGTTTATTGAACAACACTTTAATTGGTATATCCAATTGCTTGAAACCAGTATTGACCTTTTTCTCCTCTTGTGTTTGGTTCATGAGCACATTTTGTGAGAATATTTTTGTAGGAAGAGAAAATGGGATCCTCTACATCATTAATATATGCATTGTAGAGGCATACTTTATATTATATGAACTTAGCATGTACTTTCTGTTAATATGTCCTGAATATTAAATTGTCATCTGGGATTGAACCCAGGAGACCCAAAACTGCTTCATCTATTGTCTTCCACAGGAAATTCCTTCTGTTCCATTACACATTGAATCCTTGTATAATTAATACAGATGTCAGCATCAAATTTTATGTATGTCTCTTTAAACCATATATTTCATTAGTAGAATAATTCATCTTTGGATATGCATCTAAAACTATCTTGGACATTGATCATTTTACTTAATAAGTATGTATTAATTGCTCCAAAGTGAAGAGATACTATGACAAAAGATGCTCTCAAAGGTTAAGGGACAATAGAGAAGAGAGATGTATAAGTAAATAAATGCAGAGAAGTATAAGCAAAATAATGAGTGGTAAAGATGAGAAATACCCATTTGGGATGAGTTTCATATGACAACCCTCCAAAAAATACTTCTGCACTGATATATATGTATGAAAATTTCATGATAAAATCCATCACAATTCTACTTCTAAAAACTAAAATATGTTAGCAAGCTGATTACTCAGTAGCTAGCACAAATCAAGCTTCAACATATTAGTTACTGCCTCTCTCTTTCAAGCTCTCAGATTCCCCTTCCACGAAGAGGTAGCTAAACTCTCTTTATGTTTGAAAAATTGATGCATTCCAGCTATAGTCTCTTTCCAAGCCATCTTCCACATAGGCTCACTCTCACATATAAGGCAACCTCATTGGTCATTCCTCATGCCCCTAATTGTTGCACTTAATCATTTTGTGTCTTTGCCATTTCCATCTCATTTTCCTTCAAGTGAAATAATTTGAAGTGTACACAGTGTTCCAAGTACAAATCCAAGCACTCTGATTCTCCAAGATCTTGGGATAATATTTTGTACCTTTTCTGATGACATTGACACTTTGTTGGCCATTTGTCTAGGTAATAGCATGCAGGGTCAGTATATTCTGAAATAGTTCATGATGTCATCAGGGATTCTTTTATAAGTTATGCCCAAGACAAAGTTTATTACATAGTCAGTAAAATGTAGATGATTTCTTCAGTGACAATGATTCCTTGGACTTGCCATTCTTTGTTGTTTGCAAATTAAAACTTCAGTAGTTTGCTCTGCAAATTACCTCCAGCAACTTGGAAATTCTGCCCTTGTGGTTCATATCAACAAGAGTTCTTGATATTTGTACCTTTGTAGATTTCAGAGTGTACTTAGTACAGATGGTGTTAGAACTCAATTGAATCTGTTTATTTCTCCCCTTATTTCTATGCCCCTGAAACTACATTCTCCCAATATATTAGCCAGTTGGCCAGCTTCTTGGCAACTGTTTGAAAATTGTTTGTGGAGTTTTGGAAATTTTATAAATATTTGACTCATATGCAAATAGCTTGTACTCACATGTAAAGTGGAAAGAACAAAGCTAAAATGAACATTCATATACCTACTATCAGCTGAAGCAATAGGACATAACAAACTCCCTGGTTGCATTCTTCTTCTTCCTTTGCAAAGATTGCCTCTATTTACATTTTAGCATTCTCTTGCATTTCTTTGGGTGTCTCTCTCTCTTTCTCTGTCTCTCTCTTATATACACACACACAGAGTTCCCATATATAATCATATATATGTATTTCCTAGGTGGTAATAAACAATATCAGTTTTTTCTTTTAATTATATAGATGCATCATGCTCCATATGTTGTTCTGAAACTTCTTTTTCACAACATTACATTTCTCTTATACTATATATTAATGTATATAGGGGCCATTGATTTTCAATTCTTTAACATCCCAGTATATACACTTGCATTTGTCACTGTATTTGTGTGGCCAGTGATAGTTTGTGGTGGTGGTGGTGGTGGTGGTGGTGGTGGTGGTGGTGGTGATGGTTTATGCCTGTTGTGCATTTTGATCCAGTTCTGTTATAAACATTCTTAGTTCTTGGCCATTATCAAGAAAATAAAAAACGAACAAATGTTGATGAGGATAAAGAAGCACTTATATGCACACTGCTGGTGGGAATGTAAATTAATCTGCCATGATAGAAGTCAGTTTGGAAATTCTTAAACAACAAGCAAAACTAAAACTGTACTTCTTAAATGATGCATACTTACTACTTCTATAATATACTCCCCAAAATATCAAAGTCAGCTTACTTTAGAAACACGTGAATACTTGTTTATTGATGTACCTTTCTAATAGCCAAATTATTATATTACATCAGTCTATGTGCCCACTAAGAGGTGAATAGAAAAAAAATGTGCTATATGAACACAATACACACAATGGAGTTTTGTTTGAGCATAAGGAAATGTGAACTTATATTATTACAGGAAAACAGATTGCCATGTTGGGTGAAATAATCCAATCACACAAAGACAAGAATTAGGTTTATTTTTTTATTTTTTGTAAATGAAATCTAGTGGTGGAAAATACATGGTCATAAAAAGGGGGGAATATGAGATAGTGGGATTAGAAAAGATAATAGAGGCAAATCTGATCAATGTATATTTTAGGCCTATATGAAAATGCCATAATAAAATGCCTTTGTACAATTAAAATGTCAGTTTTGTTACTCCATAAAATTCTTAGAAATGAGAATCAATGAAACAAAGAATTGCTTCTTCAAGAAAATCAACAAGATAGACAAATCCTTATCCAAACTAGCCAAAAAGCAGAGAGAGAATATCCAAATTAACAAAATCAGAAATGAAAACAGGGACATAACAACAGACACTGGGAAGACCAGTGAATCATTAGTTCATACTTCAAAAACCTGTACTCCACAAAATTGGAAAATCTAAAAGAAATGGACAATTTTCTGGACAGGTACCACATACCAAAATTAAATCAAGACAAGATAAACAATTTAAGTAGACCTATAACCTCGTTAGGAAATAGAAGCAGTCATTAGAAGTCTCCCAACCAAGACAAGCCCAGGGCCAGATGGTTTTAGTGCAGAATTCTACCATAATTTCAGTGAAGAGCTAATACCAATACTCTTCGAATTGTTTCACATAATAGAACAGAAGGAACACTGTCAAACTCTTTCTATGAGGCTACAGTTACCCTGATACCCAAACCACACGAAGATGCAACAAAGAAAGAGAATTACAGACCAATCTCCTTCATGAATATTGATGCAAAAATACTCAATAAAATACTGGCAAACCAAATCCAAGAACACATCAAAAACATCCATCATGATCAAGTAGACTTCATCCCAGAGATGCAGGGATGGTTCAACATATGAAAATCTGTCAATGTAATCCACCATATAAACAAACTGAAAAAAAACCACATGATCATCTCATTAGATGCTGAAAAAGCCTTTGAAAAAAATCCAACACCCCTTCATGGTAAAGGTCCTGGAGAGATACAAAGAATATACCTAAACATAATAAAAGCAATATACAGCAAACCAACAGCCAACATCAAATTAAATGGAGAGAAACTCAAAGTGATTGCACTAAAATCAGGAACAAGACAAGGCTGTCCACTCTATATATATCTATTCAATATAGTACTCAAAGTTCTAGCTAGAGCAATAAAATTAGAAAAGGAGATCAAGGGGATACAAATTGGAAAGGAAGAAGTCAAACTTTCACTATTTGTAGATGATATGAGATAGTATACATAAGTGACCAAAAAAAATCTACCAGAGAACTTTTACAGCTAATAAACACCTTCAGCAATGTGGCTGGATATAAGATTAACTAAAAAAATAATCAATTGCCCTCATATATATAAATGATAAACAGGCTGAGAAATAAATAAAAAAAACACCCTTTACAATAGTCACAAATAATATAAAATACCTTGGGGTAACTCTAACCAAACAAGTGAAAGACCTATATGACAAGAACTTTGAGTCTTTGAAGAAAGAAGTTAAAGAAGATATCAGAAAGACCTCCCATAATCTTGGATAGGTAGGATCAACATAGTAAAAATGGCAATCTTACCAAAAGCAATCCAAAGATTCAATGTGATCCCCATCAAAATCCCAACACAATTCTTCACAGACCTCTAAAGAAAAATACTCAACTTCATATGGAAAAACAAAAACCCCAGGATAGCTAAAACAATCCTGTACAATAAAGGAACTTGTAGAGCCATCACCATCCCTGATTCCAAGCTCTACTATAGAGCTATATTGACAAAAACAGCTTGGTATTGGCATAAAAACAGACACATGGATTAATGGAATCAAATCAAAGACCCTGACATAAATCCACACACCTATGAAGACCTGATTTTTGACAATGAGGCCAAAACTGTACAATGGGAAAAAGAAAACATCTTCAACAAATGGTGCTTGCATAACTGGATGTCAACATGTAGAAGAATGCAAATAGATCCATATCTATTGCTGAGCACAAAACTCAAGTCCAAGTGGATCAAAGACCTCAACATAAATCCAGTTATATGGAACCTGATAGAAGAAAAAGTGGGAAATAGCCTTGAATGCATTGGCACAGGAGACAACTTCTTGAATATAACACCAGTAGCATAGACACTGAGATTGAAATTAATCAGTGGTACTTCCTGAAACTGAAAAACTTTTGTAAGGCAAAGGACAAAATGGCAGCCTACAGAATGGGAAAAGATTTTCACCAACCCTACATCTGACTGAGGACTGATCTCCAAAATATATAAGAAACTAGACATCAAAATTGCTGTCTATGCTGTGAATGTGTTGCTCTGATTGGTTAATAAATAAAGTGCTGATTGACCAGTAGTGAGGCAGGAACTATAGGCAGGACAAGCAGAGAGAGAATTCTGGGTAGAGGAAGGCTAAGTCAGGAGACACTGCCAGCCACTGTCACCATGAGAAGCAGATGGAAAGTACCGGTAAGCCACAAGCCACATGGCAAGGTATAGATTTATAGAAATGGGTTAATTTAAGATATAAGAACTAGATAACAAGAAGCCTACCATGGTCATACAGTTTATAAGTAATATAAGTTTCTGTGTGTTTACTTGGCTGTGGGACTGGCAGGTGAGGGAGATTTGTCCTGACCATGGGCTAGGCAGGACCAGGAAAACTTCAGCTACACAAAATAACAAACAATCCAATTTAAAAATGGGCTGTATAGCTAAACAGAGAATTCTCAACAGAAGAATCTCAAATGGCTGAAAGACATTTAAGGAATTGCTCAACATTCTTAGTCTTCAGGGAAATGCAAATCAAAATGACTCTGAGATACCATCTTATACCTGTCAGAATGGCTAAGATCAAAAACACTGATGACAGTTTATGTTGGAGAGGATATAGAGTAAGGAGACCACTCTTCCACTACTGGTGGGAGTGCAAACTTGTACAGCCACTTTGGAAATCAGTGTGGCAGTTTCTCAGAAAATTGGGAATCAATCTACCTCAAGACCCAGCTATACCACTCTTGGGCATATACCCAAAGGATGCTCAATCATACTACAAGGATACTTGCTCAACTATGTTCATAGCAGTATTATTCATAAAAGCCCAAACCTGGAAACAACCTAGATGCTCCTCAACCAAAGAATGGATAAAGAAAATGTGGTATATTTACACAATTATTACTCAGTGATTAAAAAAAAAAAACAATGACATCATGAACTTTGCAGGCAAATGGATGAAACTAGAAAAAAATCTATTCCCCGACATGATCTTGACCTGCACTTACTCATATAATCCCTCCCCCCTCTCTTCAACTTAATTCCAGGAGCTTGGCCTAGTGCTTGGCTGTAGATCTCTGCATCTGCTTCCATCAGTTACTGGATAGATTATCTCTGATGACCATTAGGGTAGTCCCAATCTGATTACAGGAGAAGACCAGCTAAGGCACCCAGAAAGACAAACATGGTATGTACTCATTCATAAGTGGATATTAGATGTAAAGCAAAGGATAACCATGCTACAGTCTACAGCCCAAGAGAAGCCAGATAACAAGCAGGACCCTACGAGGGATGTATCGATCACCCTGGAAAGGGGAAGTAGATGAGATCTCCTGGGAAAATGGGAGGGGGTGGTAGAGAGGAAAGAATGGGGTATGGGAACATGAGGGATCTGGAGGGATGAGTCAGGGGAAGGATGGATTGGGAGAGCAATGAAAGAGATATCTTGATAGAGGGGGCCATAATGGGGTTAGGAAGAAACCTGGTGCCATTCCCAGGAATCCACAAGGATGACCCCAGCCAAGACTCCAAGCAATCGTGGAGAGGGTGCCTTAGCTGGTCTTCTCCTGTAATCAGATTGGGACTACCCTAATGGTCATCAGAGATAATCTATCCAGTAACTGATGGAAGCAGATGCAGAGATCCACAGCCAAGCACTAGGCCAAGCTCCTGGAATTAAGTTGAAGAGAGGGGGGAGGGATTATATGAGTAAGTGCAGGTCAAGATCATGTCGGGGAAACCCACAGAGACAGCTGACTGAGCTCGTGGGAGTTCATGGACTCTAGACCGAAAGCAAGGGTGCTTGCATTTGACCAACCTAGGCCCTCTATATGTGTGTGATAGTTATGTAGTTTGGTCTGTTTGTGGGGCCTCTAGCAGTGGAACCAAGATCTGTCCCTGGCACATGAGCTGGCTTTTTGGAACCTATTCCCTATGGTGGGATGCCTCTGTTAGCCTTGATGCAATGGGGAGGAGCTTGGTCCTGCCTCAACTTGGTATGCCATGCTTTGTTGACTCCCATGGGAGGCCTGCCCCTTTCTGAGGAGTGAATTGGGAGGTGAGGTAGAAAGGAGGTGTGGGGAGGGGACAAGATGAGAGGAAGGAGGGGAAATTGTGGTTGATATGTAAAATAAATTTTAAAAATTAATTAAAAAATACAAAAACAAAAAATATTAGAAATGACTTAGAATGGGTAGTTTCATTGCATTGTACTGAATTTGTAGATTAAGGATAACTGATACCTTCACACTATATACTTACTTAGGGGTCCATTAATGTCTTTCAATAATAGTTATAGGTTTTTCCTGAAATGGATAGATCTTAAAGTATACTGATCGCTGAAAGCATGGAAACAATAGTATACTATAATTTATATTAGTTAATTTAGCTGCATATAAAACAATAACCTACAGTTGATGAGAGTGTATACAAACATAGGTTCTAACACACTAAACACAGTGGGAGATTTCTCTGTAGGATAGAAATGGAAATGAAAGAATGCACTGATGCTGACTTATGGGCTAAGCATTGAGAAGTGTTATTAACTGACCCTCTAGAATGTTAAAATACATAATAAAAGGTTCTGTAACCTCCTAGTAAACATATTTCTGTTTACATATTCATTGTTGTTACTACTTAAATTTACTGTTTCAAATTTTTGGTTTTGTGATCTTTTACTTCTGGGAAGTAATGCCTTTACTTTTTTTGCACATTGATCTAGTTACCTTTGGATGCTAGGGAAATGGTTTGGTGGGTAAAGCTCTTAGCTCATAGCATGAGGACCAGAGTTAGGATCCCCAGCACCTGAGTAGATCCTGGACTAGTGTGGCAGCCTGCTCTAACTTCAGCACTAGGCAGACAGAGACAGGTAATCCCCAGAGCAAGCTTGGCTATCTAGACTAGATGAGTCGGGGACTCAGGGTTCAGCCAGAGACTCTCCCTCAGTATATAAAGAGAATAATGGAGGCAGACCCTCAATGTAAACTTTTGACCTTCTCACAGGCATAGGACCCACCCACACACATGCCAGTATGCATATACCCCATACCCACTACTTACTACACTCCATTCCACCCCCACAAAGAAGCTAGTCACCTTAAAATTTCTGAATATTTTGTCTTTGGGTTCCTTTGGGATTTTTATTTCTCTAAGTAATTATATACTCTGCAGATGATGATAGGTTTCCTTAGCCATCTTTAAAAAAAATTATTCATTTTGCATACAAACCACAGATCCCCCTCTCATCCCTCCTCCCACTCCCCTACCCCCACTTAACGACCTCCCCCCCACCCCTCCTCCCCTCCTCCAGAAGGGTAAGTTCTCCCATGGGGGGACAGCAAAGTACATTCAACTGAGGCAGGACCCAGCCCCTCATACAGCACAGTGTTAAAGAGAATTAGAAATAGTGGATAGGTGTAGGCGGGGGGCAGTTTTTAAATTCACTTAAATTCCAAGTTTGCCTTTTGTTTGTTTGTTTGCATTTCTGTTTCTTTAATGATTTTTGTAGTTTTATCTTATTTTTGTAGAGTTTTGTTCCATAATTTTTGATTGATTCTTTGGGAATTTCACTACATGCACCCCAATCCCACTCATTTCCCAGTCCTCCCATATCTGCCTCCCACCCTTCAGCCTCCCTCCCAAGAAAAAAATTAAAAATTAAAAAACACAACAAACCATCTTGCTGACCCCTCTGGGCATGACCTGCTCCTCCAGTTCCACTGTGCATGTACAATTCTGCTCCTCCATCTTTCCTGCCTCTCCATCAAATTTTCGTTCATCTTAGTGGCACTGGAAACTGCAGTGTGTGATGTAGGATGCCCCTTTGCCCAAACAGCTTCACTTGCAAAGGTTCATTGCAATGAGTCATCGGTGGGGTTCAAGGCCTCTGGCTTCTGCTATACCATCAATACTGCACCTTCACCAAGACACCTCTTGGGTATCCTGTTGTTGCCCTCAGTCATGGAGATCCTGCAGCTATGGTTCCACAGGGCTGGCCCTTTCACACGGTCTAGTAGTTCATAGATGGGGTAGATGTTGGGGTGAGCCAATTCTAGGCCCTGAATCTGGGACTGAGTGGTAGCTGAGTTAGTCAGCCTACCAGCTCTCTGGTGCCCATGCCACCAGGGACAGCTCTCCCACACTGCCCAGGCAAGGGGTGGAGCTAGCTCTTCCATGCTGCCCAAGTTGGCTATGGTTTTTGATTTCTGATTTAACAAATATGTATTCAGATTTTTTACATCTATTGATACAACTATTGATGTAATTTTTATACTTTATTTCACTAATATGAGCACATGAATATAATATCTTATATTGTATCAGTTTTAAAATTCTTGGAAGGGGCTCTCTTAAATTATATTGTAATATTATCTTCACACTTTATGGAACTTTCTGCCATTATGTTGTTTTTGTTTTGTTTGTTTTGTTTTTTAACTCATAATTCTCGAGGGTGAGAATGATCTTGTTTCTTCCTTGTTTTCCTATGTGGTTTTACTCTCATAAAATAAGTTCTAAAAGAATCCTTATTTCTGATATTTATTAAAGATATTTCAAGACTACTTGACAAAACAGTAAAGAAGTTATGTGACCATGATAAAGTAGCCATTCTCATTAAAACATTATTCTCCTTAGGAAATAAGAATGATGCTAATGGCATGTGGTTAAGAGAATTAATTAAAACAATCCACTTGAAGCACAGGGCTCATTGGCTGGCATACTGAATGTATAAAAATAATAGCTGTAATAAAATGATTATCATTCCCTTTTAAGTCCATAAATATATAAATACATTTTCCTGTAGAAAACAACTTGCCCCTTTTGAGTTATAGTTAAATGTACATTCATTTTTAAAACTACCAAGTGTGAGATGATGAATTCTACAGCATGATTACTTTTTAAGCATCACATAGTACATCTATAGGAACAGGGACTTGGATCCTTTTAAAAATTCATTTATGTGGGTTTAGTGTTAGAGCAACTAGCAACAAGTAGGTCAGAACACATCCCCCGTAAGCCTTCAAATTAGAATCCTTCACTTAGCAACTTGAGTTTAATGTCATGGAAAGGATTAGAGAAAATGCATAACTGTGAGACTGCATATGGAGTGTTTCTCAAACCCATTTCAATAAGGAGGGCCATGGGTAGCTCCTGGAACCCATTGTCTCACTAAGCAGTTGGTTATACATGATCCCATTCATATTGGAAGGCAGAAAGCTCAATGGTCTTCAGTTAGGTGTACTTACGCCCCCACAGGACATACAGAGTGACTAGTACATAGAGGCTGGCAGTGCTGTTAACATCACACACTGCTTGGTAACAGTTATCCAATCCAGAATGTCATCAGTGCTATCTAAAGCCTGCTTGTATCAAAAATGATTGTTTAACATAGATATTTGGGGTTTATTTTTCCACAACTCCAGGCTTCAGCATTAGGGGTTTTGTTTCAACTCAGTAGAGCCTTCAAACATGAATCATTAAAATACACACATGAGCTTAATACAGGTGCTTCGAGACACTGATGCTAAGACATACTGATGTGAACAAAAAGTGAGACCATACCAATAAATTAATTTACCTAGTGTATGCAAAGACAATAAAGAAAAGAGTGGCGGAAGCAGCAGGGAGAATATTGGTGCTTAGAGCTGAATGTACAGTAACCAGCCCCTTATAGGCTTGCTGTTCTCGTGGTAACAGTGACTTCTCAAGTCACTGCCTTCTGTAGCCATGACTTCTTACCCTGGTTATATCCTCCGCACAGCTGAATGGTTCCTGTCATTATCAAGCGTTTTGTGCTCAGCCAGCCATATCTTTAGGGTCACTTTGCTGGTGATAATCTGCCATCTTTCTGGGCAGGCTGCAAACAAGGCTGAGTGCTGTGGGTCAAATTCACACTACCATCCACAGAATTGTATTTACTGTGGTCTGTTATAGGTAGGGTTAGGAAATACCCAGAGAAAACCGAACACAGAGTTTTCTCTGTTCTTCCCAGGTTTTAAGTGAGTGCAGTTTTCTGTTTTTTCTTTCTGGGTGGACCCAAACTCATCTTAGTGGTTTTTCTTTCTTTAATGCTAGTTAGCCAATCCTTATATTTCACTTGCAATTTTCTAGGAATTGTTCTAAATACTTGAAATATATCACTTGATTTTTATGACAACTAGAAGAAGGTCAGTACAATTATAGTTCCTATCTTCAGGTAAGGAAGCTGAGGCAGGGTGGAGGTAGAGAGTAGGGATTAAATAATAGTATAATAGGCCCATGTTCACAGGACTGATAGAACCGAAGACATGAATTGGGGCACTTTGGTTCTAGAATCTATGTCTCTGCTACTTAATTCCCACAAAACGCTGTGGTCATCAATTTATAAGACATTGATGTCCTGTGGAGTCATTGTTTAGAGAACTCTGCTTTCAAGTGAATGTCTTGCTTTACTGTTTTGAGTTTATTTATACAAATGTTCCAAGAATCTTATTGACATTGACTCAGATCCTGCCATGCTCATGTTCCACATAACCATGCCCCACCCCTACCCCCGCTGACAAGTGAAGTATCATTTTCTTGAGAATAAGGAAGAGACAAGGAGAGAGACAAGAGATATTGTATATAAATAGATCCGTTTCTGGATATATCATTGGAATATAACTCAGCAAATTACTGCCTTTGGGTTATTCATAGGAATTTTAAAATTTTTACTTTCTCTTCTATTCAGCTGCATTAGGATGAAGGTAGGGAGGTGTGAGTGCTACCAAGTCTCACCTAAGTATATCTTAATCAAAGAGAAGCATCATTTCATTTTTTTACTTGATATTATCTGTGCCTTACTATTTGAATATAAAATTATTATGGAGCTAGTATAATGGAGCGTCTTTTTATTTCCATATCCAAGAGAATTTGGGATTTCTACCATAAGTTAATGATATTGTTTTAGGCCATCTTATTATTATACTCTCTGGGAACCCTGTTGACAATTTTTATACAGCTTCCATTTGTGTGTGTTCACTCTTCCTATCTATTTTGATTACCATTTGATAGTTTGAATTTTTTAATATTTATGATGCCTCTTTAGTGAGCTTCTAAAGTTTCAAGGTTCAAAGGAGTCACAGTTTTCAGGACTTCAGTGTGGAGTGGCTTCCCACAGTACTTCTGACAGAGCTAAAGAAAGGAGTGAGTCTGTAAAGAACTGACATGCGGGAATGGTGTTGCTGATAGCAAAGGCAATTAGTGCCATAGGTCATGACCATTGGCCCATCAGCAGATTGCACATGGCCTGGAAATGCCACATGTTGTTTTTTTGTTTATATTCTTTTCTCAAGCTGAATAAATGTTAGACAGAAATTTTAACCGTAGCAGAGCTTTAATGATCTGGAGGTCACTTATCTGATGTCTGTGAACATTTAAAATATACCTCCTAATCTAATAATAAAAGGCCTTGGAGCAGCCAAAACAAATGTTAGAAACACAAAATACTAAGTTCATATATTTATTCACCAAAAGGGCTAAAGTGTATTTTTCCTCATGTTGAAATAGTTCTAATTGTTCGGATAATAAGATAGCCAGATCCTAACACAATAGCAGAGATGGAGGAAGGAGGGAATTCCAAGCTTCATAAACAAAGCAAAACGTTTCCAAAAGTTGACAGTTTAAAAAATGAACCAAACTCCGAGAGTCAGAAAAATGAAAAGGGCAATGTGCCTTGGAGCTGTGAAGATAAGGTACCAGATGTATTGAGGGCACAGTATAATTACTTAATTTGATTACAGTGAGTGTAAGTAATAAACAATAGCTAAATTATCTTCAATATAGGCTATTTAATAAGACAAATGTTTATAATCCATTTTAAAAGAAATTAACCCATTTATCCCTTTGAGAAAGCATAGAAGACAGTGCCTAACCATGTAGCAATGGTATATATTAAAAGCTGGCAAAGGAGGTACACTTTGATGTCCACAACAGTAGTTGTCAAATTCTTCAGTTCTTTATTGATTCACAGGACATGGATTCCAGACTCTGGGAATGATGAAGTGTAGACATAACATAAGCTTGCCCACTTGGCTGATTTTGGAACTCACTGGCAGTGCTCAGCCACTTGTACACAAAAATGGGGTGCTCTTTATATAAAACTATTTATAATTACCCCTTATTTTCTGTATTCAAGACTAACTCCTACAGTACTCTTGCCTTGACAATTCATCTAGGGCCTGTTGTAAGACAACTCAAAGATATGTTCTGCAAAAGACAGTCATTGCATGGAATCATGTTATCACACATACTGCAGTGGTAATTGCAGAGAGCCCAGTGTGCCTAAAGTGAATTTGAAGCCTTTGTGGTTAGCTTCTTTGGAAATGAAATTTTTAGTCAGGAAAACTAAGTTTGGACTCAGAGTAATGAGATTTTAGTGATATTTTGCTCTAATTCCTGGGATGCTAATGTGGTCCAAGCGAGAACCAGGAAGTTATCTCAGACTCAATGTAGACAGGTAAGTGACACTAATTATTCTACTGTGGGAGATATGAGCTTATTAAAATGCTAAATTTCCTTAACAGTTTCTCAAGTTGAACAAATCTGCATTTTTATTTGCTTTCTGAAAAAAAAAATCAAAGATTTTAAAAGTATTTCTCATTTTGCTGAGTTGCTTACTATTTTGATAGCAATAGGAAAATTAAAATGTCTCACTTTGTGATCTAGCCACACTCTCTACTCACTGGTAATACTGGTAAATTGCTGTTTGCTGACCATTAGCTGTGTTCACAGTGTAGGATATCTACTAGAGATAGGGGAATAAATACAGAAATAACTCCCTCTCCTCTGTTTTACTGAGCTGGACAAACGAAGTGTATAAATAAGGATTTGCACCTGTGTTCTGCCAGGTATTGACAGTGGTACAAGAAAGAATAAGGACTGTTTCAGCTAGGACTGTTATAATCAAGGCTGATACTTTGAGCATTGAGGGAACCAGCCACCTCGAAGCTAGCAGAGAAGCAGTTCAAGAGTAAGACTTGAGCAGTTCTGCAAACAGCCGGCAGAAGAGCAGGGTAAGATAGAGAGAAGCATCAGCACAGAACTCTGAACAGCTTGTCTGTTTGAGTGAGCGAATAAGTCCAGTGCAAGTAGCTAGGTGAGCTATAAGGATAGTACTGGTAATTGAGGTAGAGATGAAAGCAATTGGTAACTGACATGGGAGCTTTTAGAATATGGTAAGTTGATTTATCCTATAAAATGAGACATCATTAAATAGTTTTTAATAGAGGAATGATATGGTTTCAAGTATGTGTCTGGAAGATTTCCTGTGTCCTGGCTGGCCAGCGGTCAGGAAGAATCTCTCCCACTTGCGTCCCCCAAGTAAACACACAGAGGCTTATATTAATTATAACTGCTTGGCCATTAGCTCAGGCATTCATCTTCAGCCTATAGGCCTAGAGATTTTTAGTCACTTCTCCATGTGTCCTGTAGAATACCTAGCAGTCTCCTCTGTGAAGCAGGAACCTGAAAGAACCACTCTAGTTCAGTGGTTACCTTCCTATGGGTCCTGCATGTCCAGTCGATACAACATTTTGTTAATCAGTCTAGGAAAGAACAGTTTCTTGCCCAAATGGCTATTTTTTCCAAGAAGAAGATAAACTCCGTATGGAGTGTCTTCGATGCCCATCCTCCTCTTTGAAGTAATTGGTGCTGCCAGGAGCAGATGGGTCTCATTGTCCAGAAAAGTCTAAGTTCTTAAAACATTTTAAATGCCATATTCTGTAGGTCTTTGAAGTGTTTGAAGATTACCTACCTAATTGAAATATATCTGCATATACCTAGAGAACTTAACTAACATGACTATAAGTTTGACTATCATAGAAGACTAATTATTAATCTGTATTTCTCAACTATACATTACAATTTCAAATGAGTTGCACAAACAAAATACTTTAAACAAGAGTAGAAATATACATGCAGTATAACAAAATTAACATTAAATTTGTATCAATAAACTAAAATCCATAGCAACATAAAACATTTTAAACAAGTAAAACATTTTTAACTCTTTATCCTATCATATCTGTAATATCCCCTTTTCTTCTTTAGAAAGATTGCATTTATAATCAACCCTCATTAAATAAAAAATAAACATTTATAAACCATATTTTGGGAATTTGGGCATAGCTTCTCATACTACTTCCTGCTGGATGACAGTGCTGGCAATCTTTTTCTTGTTTTTGGTTTTTGGTTTTTGGTTTTTTTTTTTGAGACAGGGTTTCTCTGTGTAGCTTTGCGCCTTTCCTGGAACTCACTCTGTAAACCAGGCTGGCCTTGAACTCACAAAGATCTGCCTGCCACTGCCTCCCAAGTGCTGGGATTAAAGGCCTGTGCCACCACCGCCCAGCCAGTGCTTGCAATCTTATGGGGATCCTGAGAAAATTAAGAATTATGGTCAAGTCCTGACTGGAGTAGTCCGTGAAGCTGCATTGTCTGAGCCAGTTGCCTTGAAGCCATTTTTGGATGTTGGATCATCTGGACCATGGTGTCACTGGAGGCCTTTCCGGGGGTCTTGGCTGCTCAAATCTGATCCATCTTAACCTGGAACAAATCCATAGCCTCTGGCTTTCTGTGGAAAGAAAAACAGAGCTTCCTTTCCAAAGCAACATATCCTTAGATCCAAATTTTGAAGTCAAGGTATCTTTAAAATATACATATTGGTTTAACTGAGCAGTCTTTACAATCAAATGTCTTTCTGCAGTTAAAAATCCCAAAGACAATATAATCCAGACTCTGTGTGATTTCCTTCTTTACATGGCTTATTTTTTATATTACTTTTACTGTCCCTTGAAAAGACTTAATTTTTTAAAACTGTTTCTTTATATAACTGTCTATATTCATTTTCTTCTCTCTTTCAAGCCTATGTACATTTTTACACACACTGTAAATCACTTAAAGTATATTCCATCTGAATCGGTCTTATTGTGAATCTGTTGCTTTAAACTGCAGCAGCTAGTACTGAAATGACAGCTTTGGCTGCTGGCTCTGCCCACCTCAGCTCTGGGTTTACCCGCCAGCTCTGGGTTTACCCGCCAGCTCTGGGGGAACCATGCTCACTGCTGACTCTGTGAAGCAGTGGGTCTATGCTTCTATCCAGCAGCATGTAGCCCAAAAACCTTTTCTTTCTTTCATTTTTGTTCTAGCAAAAGCTAAATCCACCACGCACCATGCTGCGCAGCTTGCAAATGCCACTGTGTACAGTGGCAGGAATCCGGCATGCTGCACTCAAGCCCATATGCCATGAACTCGCCATACTGTAGCTCAAACCTGCAGGCTGCCATACTGAAGCTCAAGCCCACAGGCTGTGGCATCTCTGTATCACAGTTTTCCTGAGAGACACAACTAGGAAGCTGCTCTTGGCTCCATTTTAGAACCCTTTTTTAAAGATTTCTCAGGTTTTGGGTGGAAATTCTTGCTCCATGTGTGGGCGCCATTTGTAGCTGGAAGATTTCCTGTGTCCTGGCTGGCCAGTGATCAGGACGATTCTCTCCTACTCGCATCCCCCAAGTAAAAACACAGAGGCTTATATTAATTATAACTGCTTGGCCATTAGCTCAGACTTATTACTGACTAGCTCTTACACTTAAATTAACCCATAATTCTTATCTATGTTTAGCCACATGGCTTGGTAAATTTTCTCATTTCTGCCCTGTCATTTTGGTTCCTCTGTGTCTGGCTGGTGACTCCTAACTCAGCCTTCCTCTTCCAGAATTCTCCTTGTCTGCTTGTTCCACCTCTACTTCCTGCCTGGCTACTGGCCAATCCGTGTTTTATTAAACCAGTGTACAAAAGCATTATCCCACAGCACAAGTATTTTGAAGTGATCCCATTTATTTACTCAGATAGTGGGCTGGAAGGGAGAAGAATAGAAGCCAGAAATGTGTTCAATAAGAAGATGGGGTGCTCAGAGCAAAGGTGGTAAGAAATTAGGATGCAGATCAGCAGTATGTTTGCCCTGAAGTAGGGAGAGGTGGATCTTCTGGAGATGGTAGGTATGGCAACAGCTGATGGATTGGGTAGGGGAAATAAGGTTGAGGGAGAAACCAAGGATAAAACTTAGTTTCATTGTTTGAACCAGGCAAATGACAGTATTTTCAGAGATGAGGAAGATAGAAACTTGCAATACTTGTTTTTGACATATTTGTGTTGAAATAAATGCCCATTAGCTATCTAAATACAGAACGTCTGATTTTTCCCCATCTAGAGCCTTATGGGGCTTGTAGCTGGGATACATTAGGCCCCACATTTAGTGAGAATCACTAAATTACAGGGAACATACCCCTCAGTTTTATCTTACTTTGCAACAAGAATAAATGCATGCCACAAACATGCGTGTAATTTTGTGCAAACACATACCTGGAAAGTCCTTTGAAATTCAAAGAAGGAATTCAGTGACCATTATTCTGCTGAAAATTAAAATAATTCATCTTTATCTGTTATCGGAACACTTTGTTTGTCCCTAAGACTCCTTGAGAAGATTTCTTTTGAACCTCCACATAAAGTTGCTGGTGTGGCTTTAGTGTATTATAGAGTCCTGAGGATAGTGGAGAGAATCACTCAGGAGTTTGCTTACCCATAACATTTATTTTCTGCATTGGAAAGTTTTAAAATTAGATCAAGGAACTTCCACAGCCTGGAGAAAATTCCTTTACTTACTATTGGCTTCAGAAATGTTCAGGTCTCCTGGTGCTCTTGTTCAAATTATCCTCTCACAAATGAATAGGAAAAAGATTGGGGCAACAGGTTTGCTTTTTAAATTGAAGATGGAACAATTGGAAGCTTTAGGATAGACACCACCATCTCTTTGTCTGAGTAGATTTGGATTGGGAAGAGATGATGTATTTGTATTCATGTCTGGAACTTCTATAACAAAGCCCGAGACTTCAGACCAGGGGAGGTGGCCTGAACCACAGCCATTTATATTATCAAAGTTGATGGTGGTACATGACTGTCATCCCAATGCTTGGAAGGCAGAGGACTAAGAAATCAAGGTCAGCTTCAGCTACAGTGAGTTTGAGGTCAGCCTGAGTTACATGTAACTCAGAAGAAAAAAAAATGTTCCCGAAGTGTTAAATTTCTCTAAGTCCCTCTCACTTGGCAAATAGCCACCCGCTCCTTTTGTTTCCACAGGGTCTCCCCACTATGACTGCCTCTCTTTTAATCTACTCCTTTTATAAGGAAACCAGTCATACTGGATTAGGACTCATTCATATTATCTCATTTTACTCCATTATTTTTTATTCATTTGTTTTCAAGAGAAGATATCTTTATAAAGCCCAAAGCTTAGCTGCCCTTTTAAAAGCCATATCCCCAAGTAGTTCATGTTGAGGTATTTGGGATTAGGTCTTCAACATTATAAATTTTGGAGATTAAAGTTCAGTTTATAATCATGTCTCATTTAATTCCTGAAAAAATGTTCACTGTTGTATAAACTTAAAACGCACTATTTTCTTCTTAGAATTTTAATACTATTACCAGTTCTTATCATTCTTTTCCTTGCTACCTTATAGAAAGCAAGTTCTACAGTACCCTACAGTCTTACTCAACTGGTTGATTATCTGACAACACATTTTGCTCTGACCCAACAGTCTATAGTCACACAATGTAACCCTGGCTGCCCTACACCTGACTGTACCAGGCTTCCATGGATTGCACAGAGATCCACCTGCATCTGTCTCTCAAGTGCTGAGGTTAGAGGAGTGATCCACTACAGTCAGTTGGTTGCAGTTTTTTGATGCCATTGGATTGTACTCTGCACCACAATTCTCCATTCATACCCTAACCCTGGTTCTAATGGAGAAGTGTGGTTAAGGCTGCATTCAATAAATTCTGGTATTTATCCTGGTGTGCAGAAGCAAATGAGAAGGTGAAATATATGCAAGTGCAGACAAACTACATTTCATATACACTATCTAGAAAGATAAGCTTTTCTCATTCCTCAGAACATGCTATGTTCTGATGCTGTACTTAATTGGTTTAAATTTGTGTGACTTTATTATTTCACACAGAGAATGCCATGACTTCTTTTAAGAAGTGACTATTAGAATAAATGAAAGAGAGTAAGAACAACTAGATATAAAGGGACCAGTATTGTTCACATCAGCTGGAGCTGCATATCTCTGCTGTTTTGTTGGAAAGATCTTCTATGCCAAGTTCTACATTTATAGCTCATTAATAGCCCATGCTCATTTCAATAGTGCTTCCCTCTGAGCAGTGTTGAGCTCTTAGGATCCTTAGGTCAATTATATCTGACAGTGCTCTCTGCCCAGGGCAAACATCTCTTTGAGTTCCCTGTGGGAAGGACATCAGAATACCAGGCATCTTCTGTATCTGTTCATCTGCACTTAGGCTAATTCTACAACTTGGCTATTGTGAACAACGTCATAGTGAACATCAATTTTCAGATATTTCTGTTATACATTGACATATATATGTGTGTGTGTGTAATGTTATATATATATTTCGAATGACTAGGAGATTCAGCATAACTCTTCTGGCTCTAGCCTTAGGTATCTGTACTCAAGTGAATCCTGGATCTTGACTTTCACTGCAGAAAAGGACTTCAGGATGGGACAGTATAAAGTAGAGTTGGGGTTTATTAAGAATGGAATAGAACATACTTCAGACTTAAGCATGGGTGGTGAGAGAGAGATGCACTTTGGTGTCAATATGGATTTTGCTTTTTGAAGCTGCATTTCTCAAAGGATGTGATTTACAACCAGGTTTAGAGATAAAGCAGAGTTTAAATTGATTGAAAGTGTGTTCTGGTTTTTACCTATTTATCTTAAAGAAATTTCTCTTGCAAATGACGGCAACATGGTTATGATGTGCATTATTTTGGTTTGGATGTGAGAGAGAAGTGTTAATAGAGCTAAACTCAAAGGTTACATACATGATGTTAAACATGTTGCATTCACTGTTTAAACATTTTTTGAGATATTGCTCAGGAACATTAAATATTGTCTCTGTAGGCAAGCTTTATAGTGTTTTCCCCCAAGTTGTGTCAAAATTCTTAAACCCTTAGCCGACTAAAAATTAAATCAGATTCCAGGGTAAGGAACTGTTTTACTTCCAGTGTTTTTTTTTTTTTCTTCTCTTTCTATAATGCCTCAGTTGTATTTGTAGTTGAGACTTTGTGTTGATTTCCATGGAGGTGGCATTGATTACATTCTCACCAATATATAGACACACACACACACACACACACACACACACACACACACAGAGAGAGAGAGAGAGAGAGAGAGAGAGAGAGAGAGAGAGAGAGACAGAGACAGAGACAGAGACAGAGACAGAGACAGAGACAGAGAGACAGAGAAAGAGAGACAGGGAGAGGGAGAGAGGGAGAAGAGAGGAGGAAAGAGGGGGAAGGGAGAGGAAAAATGAGCACACTCTCAACAGCATTTTTTGTTGTTTCTTGATCATAGCCCTCCTGCCTAGAGGGAGATGGAATCTCAGTGTTGTTTTGATTTGCACTTCCTCAATGGCTAAAGATGTCAAGTATTTTTTCATGTATTTATTGACCATTTGTATTTCATGTTTTCCAATTTATCCATTCAGTTTGTTTGCCCGTTTATTGAATAGGTTGTCTACTCCTTAGGTGTTTAATTGCTTATGTTATTCATATAGCATATAGATGAAGACCTGGCCTTCTCAGACAACACTTTTGTTTTCTGTAGCCTGTCTCTTACTGTGGTAGTTGTTCCTTCTGCTATTCAGAATCTTAGCATTTCATGTACTCACATAGTTCCTGCTGGTATTTTATGCTATTAGAATCCATTTTAGAAAAGCCCTTTCTTGTATTTCCATTTTGAAGTAGTTTTTCTATTTTTTCTTCAGTAGCTTCAAAATTTCATATCTTAAGATTTGAGATTTTTTGATCCATTTAGGACTGATTTTTACATGTTGAGAGGGATCTAGTATCTGTTATATGCATATTTAATATTGCCTGCACCACTCATTAAAGGGGTTACTTTTTTTTTCTCCTCAACATAAAGATTTTAGTACCTACAGCAAGAATCAGATGCCTAGGGTTGTGTGGGTTGGTTTCTGGGTTCTCTGTGCTATTCTATTGTTCTGCATGTCTGTTTTTGTGCCAACGCCATGCTGTTTTTGCTGTGATTTGAAATGGAATATTGTGATACTCTCAGCACTGTTTTTCTTTTAATTTCTGTGATCTATTGGATTCTGTGATCTATTAATTTTAATCTATTGGATTTTGAGGAAGACTGCATTGAATCTGTAAGTTGTTTTTTGGCAATGTGGCCATTTTCACAATATTCTGTCCACCTATGAATTGGAGAAGTCTTTCCATCTTGTAGTACCTTCAATTTCTATCTCCAGTGTTTTATACTTTTCATTGCAGAGGTACTGGATCACTCTGATTCAGTTTATTCCTAGATATTTTTATTTTGGGGACCTATTGAGAATGAGATTTTACTGACCAATTTCTAACCATGTTTCTTACCATTGTAAGAAAAACTACTGTTTGTTGTATGTTGAATATATATATACTGGTACTTTCCTTAAAACTTTGATCATATCTGAGAGTTTTCTTATATGTCTTTAAAGTATAGAATCATATGCTGTGCTAGCAAAGACAATCTGATTTTTTCCTTTTTATTTATATCCCTTGTATTTGTTTTTCTTATCTTATTGCTCTGAATTATACTTTAACCACTATATTGAATAAGACTTTAAAAAGTAGAAACCCTTGTTGCATTCATAAATTTAGGAGAAATACTCTTAGTTTTTGTCCATCTAGTATAATATGAGCTGTTATTTTGTTCTATATTGCCTTTATTTTGTTGAAATATGATACATAAGTTATTAATTTGTTAATGGCTTTTATCATGAAGGAATGTTTATATTCACTGACACATGATTTTTGCATCTATTGAGATGATCCTGTGACTTCTGTCCATGATTCTCTTTATGTCGTATGCAACTGTTACTGATTTCTGGTGTTGAACCATCCTTGCCACCAGCTTGATAGTTATGATCTTTGTAATGTGTTGTTTCATTTTATTTACAAGTATTTTATTGATGAATAAAATCACCCAAAGAAATTGTTCTATATTTTTCTGTTTTTGTTGTACTTACTCAGCTTTGCTATCCAAGTAATATTGGCATTATAGAATGAATCAAGACTGCTTTATGGAATAGTTTGAGGCTGTTGGTTTTACCTTAAAACTTCTTTAAAGTTTGGTAGAATTTACCAGTAAATCTATTATGTCTTGAGCTTTTTTGCTTTGGGAGACTATTATTGGTTCAACTCTCCTTTGATTAATCTGGCAAAGAATTTCACAATATTTCTTATCTTTTCAAAAATAAATTCTGTTACAATAAGTCTTTTTATTATTCTTTTAGTCTCTACCTCCTTACCGTCTATTCTGATTTTTATGATTCCTTTCTACCTAATTTTTATATTTAGCTTGTTCTTCTTTCTCTAAGGGGTATCATTAGGTTATTGGCTTGAGAGCTCATTGATATTTTTTAATGTAGGTGCTCAAAGCTGTAACTTCTTTCTTAGAACTGTATTATTGTATCCCAAAGGTAAGCTATGTCCTCTTTTCAATTGATAATAGGAATTTTTAAATTTCCTACTTGTTTTTTCTGCTGATCATTCTTTCTCAGGCATTTGTATAGAATCTGCAGCTTCTGTGCTGCTGATACCTAATTTTATTTACTTATGATTTGATATAATGTGTTGTTATTATTTTCCACTGTATATTTGTTAAGGCAACATAATTCTTTGGGGGATTTTTCATCATAATCTGGGTTCAGGTTCCTGCTGCTTATTTTGTCCTTGTTCCCAGTGTCTTTAGGTAGCTAAGTCACCATTGATAGGTACCCTGTTAACAGGTAGCTTCCTTCTGGGCAGCAGAAACCTGCCAGGCTACTAATGTGGAGGTGAATTCCCATCCTAACAGTTTGCTTTGAAATGAAATCTGAGTTTCATGACTGCTTTCTGTTCTTCTCTTTGCCAGAACTAAGTAACATTTAATTAGAGAAAGCACAAAATAACATAGATTGAATATATCTTCTCCAGAAGATGTTTGCAGGTATTTTGGACTTTTACAGATTTTGGAAGATAGATGGATACATATGTGTTTATAGATATAGATACATATATAGATATATGTAAATATCATATCTTAGGAATGGGAACAAAATCTAAACACAACATTTATTCACGTTTCTGTATGTTTTATATATGTAACCTGGAGGTAATTTAAAATATTATTTTAATATTTTCATATGTGAAGCAGCCTGTGTACTTTGAATCATCAGAACACAAAGGCATCACTGTACCGATGATCTTTTGCATTGTTAGGTAAAAGATATGTATCAGCTTAAAGTAGCTGTAAATGTTTGTGCCCTTTGGGTTTATGGAATCAACTGTGCATTTTACATCTGTGTTTCCACTGCAACCCATATCAATGATGGTAAATTAGGCATGGGGTTTCCCACATGTAATATTGGTAACAATGTTCAAAATGTTTTAGATTCAGGAGCACTTCAGCATTTTGGATTTTTTGAGTTAGAGATGCTCAACCTATGCTTTTTACTGAGGCAAGGTGGTCTCCCAATGAAAAACTGTACTCCTTGCACAAGAACAGAACTCTGAAGGGTTTAGGAGTCCAGTCTCTGATTCATGTTTCCCAATGAGTTATAAAACATGCTGGCAGGGGCAGCTACTATAACTTCCTTGAGAAATGGATATTCCTGAAAAAGGGAACAAAAGCATGTCTTTGAAACGAGAGCTGTTATGGGGGCTGTGTACTGACAAAATACTAAAGTTGTGTGTGAGTTAGAAGCATGAGTAATGGTTCAAATGGTGACAATGTAACAAAGGACCTTTTGAGGCTAGAGCAAAGGTGAGGTTTATACAGAAGTAAATTCTTCTGGTAGTCTTATTTCTTTCCATGCAGTTTGGATACTGAAAAAAATCAAAGGGAACAGAGGCCGTGGGAAGCTGAATTTGGTCCTTGGTAGGTAGAGAGAAAACAGCAAATGAGGACTCTTTCTTCACATAGTTCCTAGACAAATCCATTTCTCATGGCTGTCTGGAGCATGGAGAGAGGTTGTAGAGACCAATTAGCCTCCCCTTCTACAGGTTCAAAAAAGGAACTGGTGTTGCCAGTGGCAGGTAGCTATGAGCCAAGGGCCCAAGAATATCACCTTGGGGAGATATTTGAGTACTTACAACATCTGATGTGGAAAGGAATTAGTCATCTGTTGCTGTCCTGCATATTATCCCAAAGCTGGGTGACTTGGATAGCAAACTGATTGATTATGCCATGGTTTTTGCGGGTCAGGAACTTGGGTTTGTTATAAGTGACCATGTTAGTTATTTTCCACTGCTGTGACAAAATACCTGAGAGAAATGTGGGAAAGGAGAAAAATTTATCCATGTTCATGACTTCATATATTTCATTCCACCGTCACTTACATCCAAATGTCTGGTTAAGGTGATACTTCTGATGGAAAGACATGATACTGGAAAGCTGCTTGCTTCTTGGCAGTCAGTAAGCAGGGTGCATGTAGAGTTAAAATGCACTCTTCAAAGACATGCTTCTAGTGACCCACTTCCATCAATTAGGCCCTTCATTGTAGTGGTCCATTCATGAGGCTAGGATTTTGACAAGGTGTGTGAGCTAGGTCATTCATTTGGGTGCATGAATTTCCTGTTAGCATGTAGGGAGCGATTCAGACAGGATCAAGTATGAAACACTGAAATCTTGAGAGAGGTGAGGGTAGATGGACAAAAGGCAGTTGAGGAAATGGTCTTGATGAGGCAGGAGAATACTGAGAAGAAAACTTGTTTTTAAATATGTGCTTATGGCAGCCCTACCCTTCTATCTGTGTTCCTTTTTTCCTCTTTGTGTTGCTTTTCCTGGCACTTTCCAAGGCTGAAACCTCAATACTTTGAGAAGAGAAGGAGCCAGCTTCAGTGGGCTGTTTCTTCAGTGCCTCAGCTAAAGTGTTCCTCACACAGAAAGACGCCAGGGCATTATTCACCCCTACTCACTGCTTTCAGAAAGCCTGTGCCATCTTATAGACAAAGAAAACATCCTTCTAAACAATTCATTTTTGAGTCTATTGGTTGCACTTTATTTGAGAAAACAAAAGCGTGACCAAGCTTTGTGGCACATAATTGATTCCTAAGATGAGGATGGAAGGAAGGAATGGGAGAGCCAGGCCACAACCAACTCCCAAGCCATGATGCTCCAGTTTCACATGCAGCAAAGACACCCCTGCCTCTTGCCTTCATCTGGCTGCCTGAGGCAAATGTTTTTTTTTTTTAATTTATTTTATTTTACAATATAATTCAACTCTACATATCAGCCATAGATTCCCCCCCCTCCCCCCCCCCCCCCCCCCCGCCCACCCCCCATTCCCATCTCCTCCAGGGCAAAGACTCCCCCCCACCCCCCAGGACTGAGATCAACCTGGCGGACTCAGTCCCAGGCAGGTCCAGTCCCCTCCTCCCAGGCCGAGCCAAGTGTCTCTGCTAAGCCCCAGGTTTCAAACAGCCAACTCATGCACTGAGCACAGGACCCGGTCCAACTGCCTGGATGCCTCCCAAACAGATCAAGCCAATCAACTGTCTCACCCATTCAGAGGACCCGATCCAGTTGGGGGCCCCTCAGCCATTGGTTCACAGTTCATGTGCTTCTATTCGTTTGGCCACTCGTCCCTGTATTCCATCCATCCCTGGTCCCAACAACTCTTGCTCACATAAACCCTCCTCCTCCTCGCCAATTGGACTCCTGGAGCGCCACCCAGGGCCTGACTGTGGATATCTGCATCCAGTTCCCTCAGTCACTGGATGGGGTTTTTAGCACGACAACTAGGTGCTTGGCCATCCCATCACCAGGGTAGGTCAGTTCGGGCTATTTCTCCACCATTGCCAGCAGTCTATTGTGGGGGCATCTCCGTGGATTTCAGTGGGCCTCTCTAGGACTTTGCTTCTTCCTATTCTCATGTGGTCTTCATTTACCATGAACATTCCTTGTATTCCCTCTCTGTTCTTGATCCAGTTGGGATCTCCCGCTCCCTCAAATTCTCCTTCCCTCGCCCCTCGCCCCTCATTACCCCCACTCACGTCCAGACTGTTCATGTAGATCTCATCCATCTCTCCGTCAATGGGCGATCCCCGTGTCCTTCTTGGGGTCCTGTCTTCCAGGTAGCCTCCCTGGTGTTGCGAGCAGCAGTCCAGTCATCCTTGTTCCACAACCAGCATTCTCCCATGAGTGGGTACATACCATGTTTGTCTTTCTGAGTCTGGGTTACCTCACTCAGGAGGATTTTTTTTCTAGATCCATCCATTCGCCTGCAAACCTCATGATGTCATTGTTTTTTTCTGCTGAGTAGTATTCCATTGTGTATATGTACCACAGTTTATTTATCCATTCTTCGGTTGAAGGGCATCTAGGTTGTTCCCAGGTTCTGGCTATTACAAATAATGCTGATATGAACATAGCTGAGCAAGTGCCCTTGTGGTATGATTGAGCATTCCTTGGGTATATGCCCAAGAGTGGTATAGCTGGATCTTGGGGGAGATTGATTCCCAATTTTCTAAGAAAGCGCCATATTGATTTCCAAAGTGGCTGTACAAGCTTGCATTCCCACCAGCAGTGGAGGAGAGTTCCCCTAGCTCCACATCCTCTCCAGCACAAGGTGTCCTCAGTGTTTTTGATCTTAGCCATTCTGACTGGTGTAAGGTGGTATCTCAGAGTTGTTTTGATTTGCAGAGGGAATGCTGGCGAATGTTTTGACCAACAATTCACACATCCCAAAGGGCTGAGGTGTAACTATTTGGGGGCAGAGTGGCATTGGCTCTTTCTGGGCAGAGCTCTAACATTCTCCCTTTTTAGATATGATTTCCATGATTTTGAGTTTAGGGCTTTGTGGGGAGGGACCACAGGTGAGGGTAGAAATACATTGTCAGCTTAGGGACTATACATGTAGCTTAAATTTAGACAGCACACACCAATCAATGATCCTTAGTCTCACAGAAGCACTGAGTCATGGATTCATGAGTTTCATGACAAGTGAGCAGATTGGGGTTATTATTAGTTCCTGTGTACATGCTGTTAAAGAAAAGCTTTCCAGGGTATATGTTTGACCCATAGAAAACTATGTGGTGCTGTCTCTCCTACTACAGTCTATCTTCAGCTCCAAGTAAAGAAGATGTAATAATTTTCTGGCTTAAAACTTCTAGTTCCTACTTCTGTCCTCTCCACAGTTTGTGGACATCACTATGTACCTGTGGGCCTTCCTGGAGATGTCTCACAGTTCCTCCAACAACCCAGAATTTCCAACAGCAAATGCATTTCACCTAATTTGGCTTCTCATTTTATCACCACCATGTATGGTTTTGGGCAAATAAAAAATTCTGAGCTGGACTAGTTTTGGCAAAAAGCTGGTGCACAACACCCCACCCACACCCCCACACACACATACACACACACAAATGGTGTCTTGCTCCCCCTTCCTCCAGCAGATAACAGTGACTGTCACTACCTCTATTGGAGCTGGCACCCCAGCCTACTCTTCCCACTCCAAGCTCATTTTCTATGCGTCATTCAGGATAGTAACAGTTCTCATTCGCCTGGCTGAGAAATATACCATGTGGATGAGAGTGTCTACTGGCAGGAAAGAGAGACCTGAATTTTAAGAGTGGGAAACATGGACTCCACAATCCTGTAAGTGAGACAAAAAAAAAGCAGGTTAACTTTGGAATTGTTGATTCTTCTATAATGTCCATAGCAATCCTCCAGAATCTAATAGGAAAGTAGAGAATTTGGAAAGTCTACCGATCAGAAGTCAAATCAGGAGAGGACAGGGTCTCAATTGAGCTTGGAGACTCAGAAAAAAAGTTAATACAAATTTGAATTCATGTTTTTTTTTTTCTGATAACATTGTTCTTTGCAGTTGGTCCATAGAGTGCCTGTGTACATGATTAGTTTCAGTTTGTAAGGTTCACTGAAACTAGATGCTCACCCAAAGTCAAGAAGCCAGTCCACAGGAATTCAAACTGGAGCCTTTGGAGTTCATTCTGGCATGCTTCTATTGAAACACTGTCACTGATGTCATCACACTGCCCATGGCATGGGATGTCTAGTTGGAGGGCAGGAAGGGGCTGCTGTGCTGTGGAAACCAAATGGAATTTAATGGTGGAGCAAGACTTTGCAGGCCAGCTGTGGTTATTTGCACCTTTCAGAATTGGTGTCAAAGAATAGGAAAACCCCACTTCATGTTGGAGGAAATGTATGTAGTTATGGAGTAAGTGGACACTGAAGGGGATGTTTCCCATTTATAGTTTCAGTCTGGCAGTCATTTCGGAGCTGACAGTTGATTGTGAGATGGAAATGGTATGTTTTTCCTTTAAACTTCCAATGTAAGACAGGCATTGAGTAATCAGTTAAGGGTAATTTATGCTTTGTGAATGTAAAACAGTGTTTCAGCTGTCAGAAAAGCCATCGGCAACCCCACGAAAATCAGCCCTGTGTCTTCTTCTAAATCACTCCACCAATTTTGCAAACATCTATAACATGTCAATGGGAATTAAGCTGTGTATCCTGCTGTTACAAAGACACATAGGCCATTAAATGTTGGTAATTCCCAAAGCGCTTCTTCAATATAGTTGAAAAACAAGAAAGGATACAAACATCTACTGACTACTTGTTATACGTAAATGCTTTGGGAGGGGGTTCTGTTTGTTAATTCAATCCTCAAATAACCTTTGGAAAAGTGAGTAGTATTCTTTCCATTTTTTTTTTAAGTGAAAAGTTAAGGCCGTTTGCCCCAGGTCTTATGGCTGGATCCAGTAATAAGATTTCAGCCTGGCCAGTCTGATTTCAGGACCCAATACTCTTCACTACTCAGCTGTAATGGATTGTATATGAAAATTGAGTCACAGAATCAATCAATACACAAGACAGCCTTAAAAACAATTGTAATACTTTAACCATAATTACATAAAAACCTACAGCAATACATTAGTGTCAGAGGAAGTTTGGGCTCTATGAATGTCAAGCCCATCTGAGAAATTCTTCTTCAGAGTAGCACCTGACATGCTGGCTCCACCTCTCCTCCGAAAATTCCAGGGATGCTTACTGCCACAGAACTCTTTCGAACACTGGCCTCATCATGTAGTTTTGAACCAATGAAGACCATTAGCAATCATCCATTTGCCAATTGTAATTTAAGAAAATTTAGAATGTCAAGTGCCATATTAAAGCAAAATTTGTTCTTAAAAAAACAAAACCTTACATTGTGATTTGTGTTCAGATGTCTTTTATGTTTTCTGTGTCCATTATATTACATTGTGGCCCAGATGTGGGTAACTGGAGAAGCTGAGTCTAGTTTTAATAGTGGTTAACCTTAGTCGTATGGGAGCTCATAGTATCAAGGACCACATGATAGCCTTTTTGCCAGGCAGGTACTAGTTGCTCCAATTTCACATTAAGTCTACAGAATTCATCACACATCCTGTTTCATAGTTATGCATATTTTTGGCAGTGCTGGGGGTCAAATATATATTCTGTTTTGTTTGTTTCTGCAGTACTAGGGAGTTGAACACAGGGCTTCATGTATGCTAGATATGTTAGATAAGACCTCTACCACTGGTATATATCCCAGCCCTTGTTTCTATTTCTTTATGAACAAAACATCAATAAATAGGACTTCATCACTGAAGCACGTGACTCTTTCTTCCATGTATAATATTTGTTTGGGAGACAGATTGCCCTAGAGTAGGAAGGTAATCATACATCATAAAATGACAGAGACATAGTCTGAGAAATGTATCATAGATGACTTCACTGCTGGTCATATAAGATTATACTAGAAAAAAATTCCTGCTTCTCAGAGATCATAACCATCATCACAGTGGATCCACTATCAAATCCACGCCACTGCCAGCCACATAAAAGCCTACACAGACAATCATGTCTGGTTAATAATAAATGTTACTGATTTATGTATTTACTATTTATTATTATTTTAGAGTGGACTCACATGTGTTGCAGGGAAGGGCTTCTGTGTGTATGTGCATATGTGTGTGCTTGTGTTTCTCCTGAAGACTTGGGGGCAAAATGTAGAAGAGGAAGCTAATGGTAATTGATTATTCCAACTACATGTACACCTAGACTACTATTTGTATTATCTCTGTTTTTAACAAGATATTTTAAGGTAGTATAACAAAATACAAAGATTTAAAATAGGATGATATGAGCTGTGTGCATAGATCAGTGGTTGAGCATTGCTAGAATGCACAAGGCCCTGGGTTTGATCCCAGAACCACATTTAATAAAGAAAAAGGATAAAGCTTATGGAATAATGAAATTAAAGAAAGCATTTTTCTATAGATGACTATGTGTTTTAAGCCAAGTGTTATTGCTCCATTCAATCTAAATGTGTAGGACACTGTCATCTACATTTGCTTAAATATGCTCTATGATGTTTGTACAATAATGAGATCATCTGCTAGTAAGTTTCTGAAGATGTACATTTGTCATTAAGTGATACATGACTATGTTTCTATTCTGGAACATTCTCTCCACAAAATGTCTATTATGGCACATGGAAGAAAGAAACAACATCTGGTTCACTGATTGCCTGGGTGAGGAAATCCTATATGTCAATTACTTAACCATAAAGAAACAGAAATGGGGTTTATCACCTGCACTGGCAAAAAAAGGCAAATATGAAATAGGACTCACAGCGATTCTGTATATTTAATGCAAAAAGGACCAAATGGTGTAGTAAAAGTAGTGACAGTTCAGTCTCCTAAGAATGTGTATTTGCATGCAAATGTTGACTATCCCCTCATTATACCACACATCCTGTTGTGCTTGGAAAACAAAGAGTCTGTACTGCATCCTTTGTCAACATATAGGCTTTGGTTCATAACTTTTCTGTCAAAAGCAAAGATAACCTTTATAAAGGGAATAATCTTTGTGAGAGAAGTATTAGCTCCATCAGGGAAAATACTTGGTTAACTTACAAATAACCCAGGCTTTACCACACATACATACATACATACATACATACATACATACAGAGAGAGAGAGAGAGAGAGAGAGAGAGAGAGAGAGAGAGAGAGAACAGATAGATAGGGATGGATGGATGGATGGACCAACGGACAGATGCACAGATGAATGGATGGATGGACAGACGGATGGATGGATGGATGGATGGATGGATGGATGGATGGATGGATGGATG
>CABHPR010134024.1:0-25395 GCA_902168415.1 Peromyscus melanophrys
TGCTGTGGCCCCGCTCAGCTCTGTGGCCCTGCTCTGTGCTGTGGCCCTGCTCAGCTCTGTGGCTGCGTGCTGCATGCACACTGGTCTCAGTCTGGCTTAAGCTGTTCTCCCTTGGTCCCTCTCCAGGTTTTGCTTCCTTCGATGCTGCGGTTGTGTGTTTTCTGAACGCGCCTTGAAAGAGATAAAAGCTGAAGTTTGCCACACGGTGAGTTCCCACCACACTCCATTTGTTCCTTCTTGGCAGCTGAGGAAGTGGCTTCAGCGTCTTTCCCTCTGTCATTTAAATCCTAAGTTATTTGTGAAAGCATCTAGCAAGTCACCTCTTCTTCCACGGCTCTTCGCTATTGCAGGGACAGACTCGAACACTTCACACCCTGGCCGCTTTCTTCCGGGCCGGGTTCTTTCTACTCCAAACTGCTGGCCTGAGGGCCTTGTTCCTCCTCTGCCTCACTTGCTCTGCAGATCCTTATTGCTGGTCCTTCCTCATCACTGAGTACCTTGTTACCCCTCTGATCTCATCATCACAGAATTGTGTCTATGTGTCAGTCTCCCCACTGGACTGTGTGCTTTTGAGGGCAGGGGACCGGGTGTATTGTCCCTTGATCTCTAGGCCATGCCTTGAGTAAGTATCACATGAGGAGTGTTCCTGCAGACTGTCCTAGCCCATCCAAAGGCAAGTGTGATGACTTGGCACTTGCGGGTGGTGCTGCCCCAAGCCATGCCTTCTTTGAATTCCTCTGGTGCTTACTTGCACGGTATTTAGTGTAATGTAGATAGAAGCCACGCATGACTGTACGCAGTGAATGTCGGTGTGCTTAAGCCTGTCAGGGATTGCGCCCTCTGTCGGTGGCTTTTCGTGAGCAATTGTCATGGCAGCTCCTGTCCTACCCTTTACTGGTGGGATGTCCTAAAGGAAAAGACCCACCAAAGTCCTGCCCTCAGGGATCCCCCTCCTGCCAGGGAGACCATCACAGAAGTGAGTGTATCCGTGTGACGTGCTTAGAAGGGAGACTGTTGACCTTAGCAGTGGCCAGTGAAGGCATCTTGAAGCTTTGGATTCAGAGCTAAAGGGCACAAAGGGCTTGCAAAGCTTGGACAGGAGCAGGGGACTCTGCTGACTCCAGGGGCAGTAAGTGTTGTCAGGGAAAGGACAGGAGCATAGATGGAGTTACAGTTAGTCACCTCATACAGAACTGGGGGAGAGGGGGCGGCACCTTGGTGTTCATGGATCTTAGTCTAAGATGGTAGAAAGCCACCCTGAAGTGGGTCCAGATGTTCTTCAGGTTAAAGTGCACACTCCGTAAAAGCCCTGAGTGATCCCTCCTGGGAGCTGATGGGCGATGGAGTCAGGGGTGCTGGGCTGTGGCTGACTCGTCGTCATGGCGTGTGCAAGTGTCACATCAGGCTTTCTTTTTTAAAAGTGACGTCCTTGGGAGGTACCTGCCTAATGCAGCTGGTGGTTATGTATGAGTGACAGTGTCTGGAGAAGGTGCATCACGTGCTTCTGGCTTGGACTTCAACAGTGGGGTGGGGCACAGTTTAATCTACAAGACTGTAGGTGATAGAACGTCACAGCACCCGACAGGCCACGCCCATGAGGCGGGACTCCCGTTTATCCCTCGTCTGCCCTGTGCTGTTAGAGACTGACACTGAGTCCTGACTCTTCATAAAGAATAGAAATCTGCTTGACATTCTGGAGGCCAGGAAGTCCAAGCAAGGTGCCAGTGTCCCACAGGGGCGCAGGACTCCGTGTCTTAATGTGGAAGGTGTTGATCTGGGTATGTGTGTGATGGTGAGGGTCAGGGTGAGCATCATGAGCAAGCCTGGGCTCAAATGTCATGAGCATCAGGTGTCAGCATAGCTCCTTTCCTGCCGGCAGAAATCCTGTCTGTGGAGCGCCCCTCCCCCTCAGTGCTTCTCAGCCAGGACCCCTCCCCCAGATCCTCTGTTTGAAACAAGGCTATGCTCCAGTGTGCAGTAAGACCTTGTCCTTTATAAGGAACACTCACCCATGACATTAGCATTAATTACTTCCTGAGGCTCTGTGACCCAAACACCTCCACCAGGCCCTACCTCCTGGCGCTGCCACACTGGGGACTGATTTGCCAACTGGGGAACTTTGAGGAACACATCCCTGTGGTGTGTCAGTGTTGAGAGCCTGGCATGTATCAGTTTGGCCTGGGAAAACAGCGTCTCTCTGGGCCCCAGCATCCAATGTATAAAGTGAAGAAGTTAGAAGAACTTGGAGTCTTTCCTTTAGATCCAAACATTCCAGACAGGAAGTAAGTAAGGCAATCAATGAAGTCAGGTTGTTACAGGGACCAAACTTCAAGTGTGAAGTTCTCAAGTGCTAGTGAGTACATTGGTAGAAGGTGGATGACTGCAGGGACCGTCCTTAGGTACCAGGTGCCCAGCAGAGAATCCCGGCTAGGCAGTTCTCCCCTCCATCCTTCCTTGACTTGAGGGAAGGAAAGAGAGTCTCCCTTGGGAAGTTTTTATGGGTCAGACCTGCAAATTGTCCCTGGAGCATCTCACATTCCACTGGTTAGAACCCAGTCACATGACAACACCTCACTTCAAGGAGCCTGCGAAAAGGAGTCTGACACACTCACACACCATACACACAGTAATACTAAAATAAACACTCAGAAGCTCCAACTCACTTTGGTCACACTGCATAACATAGTGTGCACTTTGCCTTCAGAGAACAGCACCCAGAGAAGAGCAGGGGCTGTAGTTTGGTTTATCCAGTAACCAGATGACTAGCCAGAATACCAGTTGTATTCCTACTGTGTGTTTCATGTCTTGTAATAAGCACATTGCCATCTAAGAGGTCAAGGATAGCTTAACATTTTCAGTGTACAGTAAGGGGAAATGTTGGCCTAAACCAAGACTACTTTAATCTTACATATGTTACTTAAAGTTGGTTTATAGTGTCTGCCTTTAAGATCTCTCATTCTGGGCTGGAGAGATGGCTCAGTGGTTAAGAGCACTAGTTGCTCTTCCAGAGGTTCTGAGTTCAATTCCCAGCAACCACCATGGTGGCTCACAACCATCTGGAATGAGATCTGGCGCCCTCTTCTGGCCTGCAGACATACATGCAGACAGAACACTGTATACGTAATAAATAAATAAATCTAAAAAAAAAAAAGATCTCTCATTCTATTCTCAGCTTTCCAGGCCACATCACCGGATGTGATCTCATGTCTGTGTGGGGAAAGCCTTAGTTGACTTGCAGTGCTGAAATTTGATTTTTTTTTTTTTTAATTTTTTCGAGACAGGGTTTCTCTGTGTAGCTTTGCGCCTTTCCTGGAACTCGCTTTGGAGACCAGGCTGGCCTCGAACTCACAGAGATCCGCCTGGCTCTGCCTCCCAAGTGCTGGGATTAAAGGCGTGCGCCACCACCGCCTGGCGAAATTTGATTTTTATAGTGTGTGTTAGTTTCCTTTCCTGGGCTCCTACTTTTTTTAAAAAAAAAAAAAAAAAAAAAAAGGGTATTTCCAGGCTGGAGAGAAGGCTCAGTGGTTAAAAGCATTGGTTGTTCTTGCAGAGGACCTGAGTTCAATTCCCTGCACCACGTGGTATCTGGCAAGCATGTGTAACTCCGGTTCCAGGGGAGCCAATACCTGCTGACTTCCATGGACATGTAGTGCACACCTACACATGCAGGCCAAGAATTCGTACACATAAAGGAGTTGAACATGTCAGTCTTTATGCCGCCGCCGCCCCCGCCGCCGAGGACATTGTATATATATGAGGAAGAGTGTATATATGTTTCCCCTAACAGTGGCAGTAGAAGAGTTGGGGTCTTAGACGGGAAGGATCTGCATCTGCCACCAGGATGGCTAAGGCCAGGGTTTTGGCTGTTTGTCACATGAATTAACTAACTTCAAAAACTAATTAAAAGTCAAGAGTGGTTTTCTCCATCTCTCTCCACATTCTTCTGTGGTGATGGTATGTGCCGGTGTGGACCATCCAACATGGCAGGAAGAAGAAGAAGATGACAGACCAAAACTTAACAGACTTCAGGCAGCCCTCTTAAGCTGTGTCCCTACTGTGGCATAATTCATTTTACCCAGAGAAGGAATCCCCTAGATGTTTTTCTGGAATTTTCTAGAACGAAGTTGTGCTGTTCTTACCCCACAGGGACAGCTCTAGAGAAGCATGGCTTCCTTATGGGTGGGGCTTTGTCCTCGTGCCTCTTACACAGGGTCTCCAGGCCCTCAGAACAAGGCCACCTGGTGGTTACTCCACCGTGAACTGGGTTCACTGGGTGGAGAGATCCGGCCTTCAGCAGCTGCTCACTGAAGCACTGGGCGTTCCAGGTGTTGATTTCCAGTCCCCAGCCACAGCCCCAGTCATTTTCCTCTTGTGGTCTCTCCTGCCTAGGGTCAGGAGTAAAGTCTGGCCAGGAGCACGTGTCTGCGTTCCTATTGGAACTAATTCGCATCCAGGAGTTGAAACGGTGCCTGGCAAAAGGGTCCCTTAGTGGTGGGGTTGACTGCTGAAGCGGGTTTCCCGGGGAAATTGCCAGTGTGGCTCTGTGGGGACTTCCGCCTGCCGTAGGGCTTTGAGTCTATGCTGCCTCTCGAGGCACGCCACCACCAGTGGGTCTGTCGACGGCTCAAACTTGGCAAACAGAGCCGGCGATTGGATGAGCCCAGGCAGGTCTCCCAGGCCATAGACACAGGTGTCTTGGGCATCATGGCCTGCGGAAAGAAACAGAAATTTAGCTGCCCGCTCCCCCACCAGTTTGATCCCGGTGCAAGTAAGTGGTGCACACTTCCACAAGTGTCGGCTGGGGGGCTCCTGCACAGAGTTCAAGATAAGTAGCACCCCGTAACCGTTAGCAGTCTCCATGGCTGGATTTTGAGTTTATAAGGAAGGGAATTTCACCTTTGGGCTAGTATTTGGGAGACATTCTAAATGGCAAGAGCCACTAAATAGTGCTGCTATTTAGAATAGTGCCCAGGAGCATGGAGGCTCCTGCCTGTAAATCACAACACTTGAGGGGCTGAGGCAGGAGGATTGCCATGAGTTTAAGGCTAGCCTAGCTACACAGCAAAATGCTGTGTCAAAAGAAAAAGATGAACAAGGGTCTGGTGGTGTAGCTCAGGAGGATGGGGGTCTGTATGGGGGAGAGAGAAAGGGAGAAGGGCTGCTGTGGCTGTCAGTAGCTCCTTACTGAATTACAGTATCTACCTTTAAAAAAAAAGTGTTCTAACCAGGCATGGTGGCATATGCTTTTAATCCCAGGACGCAGAGATAGGCAGATCTCTGTGAGCTCCAGGCAGGCTAGCCTGGTCTACATAGTGAGAGTCTATCTCCCCACCCCACCCCACCCTCAGAAACACCCTCTGACCTGGCACTGTCAGGACAACTGTATTTACTCATCTTTTAGCTACTTGGGCATCAGAGTTGATGTTCTCCCTCCTTATAACTTGTTTGTTTTAGGTCAGTCTTTTAAGTAGGGAGAACGGGGGAACCTGGCTTCTTTTGTATGTCTGGTTTACTGTCCTAATCCAGGGTCCGTTCCCAAGTGCAGTGTTTAAAGGGATGATGTCCTTGTGTGGTAGCTGGTACTGTGGTTAGGAAGCTGCTTGTGGACAAATGGCAGTACCCAAAAGGGGTGCTGTGCTGTGCTACAGCCCCCTCGATAGTCAGCCTGTGTGGCCTGCGACTTGTACCCCAACATGAGCACCCCCCCCCCACTTCTGTGGACTGCACTAACTATCTGTTCACTGACCATCTGTTCACTCCTTTCCTTCTGTGACTCAGACCTCTGGGACAACAGAAAGAGGGAGAATCCGTGGTTCCTGGGGGAGAATCTACCAGAGCAAACTAGAAAGACACTTCTGTAGCAAGAACTACCCCAGAGCTTGGGTGCCCTGTGCCCTGCGTGCACAAATCTTTAATTCCAGCACTCTACATGCAGATGCAGGCTGCTGTTTGAGTCTTTACCTGTACATCCCTTGTGACCATCTCCTTCCTCCATTCTCCATTTAGTGGCTCGAATGTTTCCTTCCCAGACAGCATCTGGTGTGGCCCCCGGAGCGTCTGAGGGAGAGACAAAATCAGGGTATACTGCAG
Organism: Peromyscus melanophrys; assembly: GCA_902168415.1. Lineage (NCBI taxonomy): Eukaryota > Metazoa > Chordata > Mammalia > Rodentia > Cricetidae > Peromyscus > Peromyscus melanophrys. The sequence goes on from CABHPR010134024.1 coordinate 6,091, forward strand.
AGCGCACCTCCACCTGTGTGTGTCAGCTCTACACTGCCTTTGCCCTTCCTGGGATGAGGTCACTGTGAGGAAAAACCTGTGCAGTGCACGTCAGGGCATTGTGCTGACCAAGGCCAGTGTCCCCTGAGCCCTGCACTGCATTTTCCGCCCTTTGAGAGAGTCTCTCAGAAATCACTGGATGTGTGTAAAGTGCCCTCAGGACTGTGCTGTGGCTCTGGGCTGTTTTCCTCTAACAGCCCTTGTAGGTGATGTGAGAACAGAGCTTGCTGCAATAGGTATGAAAGATCATAGAATGGTCCAAGACCATTTCTGCCAGGTCCCTGTTTGCAAGAGTGTTATCTACTGATGGACGTAGGCAGCCATGCTTGAAGTAGCACTCTTTGAAGGAGCCAGCTGGCCTTTCTTGAATGTGATTTAATAAATCCAGTTAAAGGATGTCACCAGAGTTTCCTCAGAAGTGGTAGGGTTGCCACAGACATTAGTCTTCATATTTGGTGGGGGGTGGGGGGGTGGTGTCTTTTTCTATTTTCTAGTTAACAGCTCACTCTGTAGCCCAGGCTGTATTGTGCAGCAGCCCCCTGCCTCAGCCTCCCAAGAACTGTGACTGACAGATGTGAGCCCTTAGCACAACACTGGGCTGTAGTGACTATCCAGTAACATTACCAAGTGAATGAAAAACGGTGCAGATTTTTCCAAATATTTATGCCCAAGATACCCAGAAGGTTCTACTGGAGGAGACAGAATGAGCCATGTTGATGGGAGCATGACAGACTGTCTCCCTAACTCCACCCCTAGAACCAGAGGCCGCCCTGGTCTCCAGGTGGAGGCCTTGTGAGATGCAGGCCCTGTAGGAAGCCACAGCAAGACAGGAAAGAGTCAGCCCCTACTGCCTTCTTCCCTGAGCGGCACCCACACACTGCCGAGTTAGCCTACCTTTCAGCCGGTTCAGGGTCACCCAGTAGTGCTGCTCTGGGCTGTGGATGTCTTTGGACCACTGGAGCATGTCTTTTGCACGGGGATCAGTCAGGATGAACCCTACAAACTTTCTCGTGAGTGCGTAATAAGCACTTCCTGAGTAAACCGTTAGGTTATGGGGTGGTTTTTGTTTGAACCTTATATTTGGAGATATGTAGGTATTTTCTTCAGGGTCAGGCTCAGGGGGCCTTTGGCCTGCCTTGGGTTTGGTGTTTGGGGGTGGGATCATCACAGGAGTGATGTTTTTACCCTTCCACTTGGTTCTGATGTAGTGGATGATTTCTTTGTTGGTTTTGATTGGGAATTCCTGTCCACAGAGATTCATAACATATTGCCACTCAAGTGTGGAGTGGATGAGGTCTCTCATACAGTTAATCTCTGCCTGCAGCCTTTTAGGGCCATCATGAGCCATCTTCTGTGTCCTTGATGAAATAAAGACGTTTTCAAAACAGTTTACAAAGGTTTGCATGGCACTCTTAAACTTCTTTGGGGCCTTTTCATCAATGTGGACACAGTAGACATTCTGAGGTGCGTAAATCGCTCTGAGAAGCCGCACAAACATGGCCAGCTCCTTATGAACACTTATAACATACGCCAAAGAGAAGTTCCCCTCTTCTGCAGACAGGGGTCTGGTTATGAAATGCAGCCCCTGGGCCATCCTGGAACAGTTTCTGGATGTGTGCAAAAGAGCGAGTATTTCAGAATTGTAAGGGGGTTTGCAGAATTGTGCGATTTGAGGGGCTGCCTTTTTCCCTTCAAATAAAGCTGAGCACAGTTCATCTGGATAGAAGCCACATTCCACCACAGCCAGGTGGATGGGCTCCTCCTCAGCCTCCTCGGGACCGGGGTTCCGGGAGTAAAGAAAGATGAAGGCACAGATCACTCCACATGCCACAAGTCCAGCCTTTGTGGTCCGGAGCTGGCTCATGCTTTGAGCTCTCAGTGTCTTCTCACCACCATAGCTTGAGATGGTTTCCTTTCAGTTTCCTACAGGAACAACAGAGAACATTTAGAGTCAGGTAATGCTCCCCCCCCCCCAACTCTCCTGAAGCACATTAACCGTATGTTCTTAAGTACATCACTTGGGGCTAGGGATGCCACTCAGTGGGCAGAGTGTCTGCCTGGCATACATGAGGCCCAGGGCTCCATCTCCAGCACTGCATGAACCAGGTGTGGTGTTGCCTGTTTGTTATCTCTGCACTGGAGGGTGGGGACAGGGAGGGCAGAAGTTCAGGGTCATCCTTGGCTATACAGCAAGTTCAAATGATCCATAGATGGCTAGGTAGGTAGATGGACAGATGGGGAATGCCATTTGAACAGACCTTGGTCTATTGGGTTCCTTCTGTCTGTCTTTTTTAGAGGGGTTTGTTATGTTATCCAAGCTGACCTTGAACTCATGGATTTAAGCAATCCCCCTGTCTCGGGCTCCCAAGTCACTGACCTGCAGGTGCCTGCAGCACACCTGGGTGTGACCTGACCATTTTTTTATGGGTGTGTACTCTGAAACTATTACCACATCAGGCAAGTTTCACCCCTGTTTCCTTATGTCCCAGAAAGCCATCTGTCTTTCTACCCCATCTTGCAACAGCCATTTGTGTGTTTCTGTGTCCCTGGAGTCTGTGAGGTGCTTTAAGTGGACTCGTACAATGGATTCTTGGGGGGCTGGGGGGGGCCTTTTCCTAGTTAAGATAATGATCCAGACAGAGAGTCTGCCTCCTCATTGCCGTTCTCATTAGTTCTTGTTCATTGCTGAGTGATACTCCATCCCATAGTTGTGCACAATTTACTTGTTCAGCTGTTGATGGACTCCTTTGCCATTTTCAGTTTCTCATTATTACAAAGATGCTGTAAGCACTGTGCACGAGCTTTGAGAAGACAGATGTTTGTGTCTGTCTCAAATGAACGTGGGATAGTGAAATGGCTGCCTCGCATGTTGGGTGTGTAGCTGCACCCTGGGCTTTTCCTCGTCAGTACAGCTGCACGTTGTCAGCACTCCATTTCCATGGTAACCATCCTAATTGGCTTGCAAGGGGCAATTCCCTGCGGTCTCACTGTGTGTCCCTGATGACTGTCACTGCTGAGCACACACTCATGAGTTATTCCCCTGTATTTACGCCTTTCCCCATTACATTGAGTCCAAATCTTTCCATAAAGGATTTGAAGGACAAATTAAGAGAGAGTTTGTGGTTACAAAGGTAAGCCTGTTGAAAGAGCTGATGAATTGTTTCTAGGGATTAAAATCAAGGTGGGTAGTGATGTCTCTTGATGCCAACATGGTAACTTGTCTAGAACCGCGGTAGGTCGTGAGCAGCTGCAGCAGACGGTGCTGAAGGCGCATTAATGGAGGACTGCTGCATGCCGTGTTTGTCCTTCTGCGTTTAGAGAGGCAAGCTGTCCAGGCAAGATGTCAGGCTGTGCTGTCGGAGGTCTTGCTGTTTGTGAATCCTGATTCTTGAGTGCCACAGAAGTCATATTCTCATGGCGAATGGACTTGCATAGCTCTTTGCCTGGGATGTGACTTGGGAGCAGGCAGACCAGCTTTGAGCTACTCTCGGGCTCTCAAGTTTCACAGCCTTGAGAGCTCTGTCTGTTGTGGACATTTTAAGTACCACATTTTCACTGTAGTTTCTTACCACCTAACATGCTTTGAAATACAAATCAGCCACTGCCCTGGATGCTGGGTCACAGACCCAGTCGACATCTAATTGCCACAAAGCATCAAACCTTAGGGTCTCTTTTGCAAGAATTTGTAAAGCATGCAAGGTCTACCTTCATAAGCATGGCACTCTGATGACTCATCATTTCATGTCTGTTCCCCAAAATAAACAGCCCCGCCCCAGCATAGAAATCCACCAGGAAGGAGGTCCCTGCTGAAGGAGACGCAGGGCAAACCTTGCAACACTTAGAACTCTTAGTTTTGTCATTTTAGACTTTTACTTATTTTTCACTTTGGTTTGGTGTTTTGGAGACATAGTCTCACCATGTAGCTCTGGCTGTCCTGGAACTCACAGTGTAGACCAGGCTGGCCTTGAACTCACAGAGATCTGTACTGGGTGGGATTAAGGGCATGTCACCACACCCAGCTAAAGCTTAGGAATTTTGAACAAGGTACCCAGTACACCTTGGTGCACTTCTACTGGTATGGTAGCTTTTGCCAGGAAGGCGGCTGAGGAACTGCTTGGTTCTCCGCTGCCTGCGTTGGCAAGTGTGCCCCCATAAACCTCTTGCTGTAGCCAATCCCCAGGGACTGCTCTTTCAGCCATTTATAGAATTAAATGCAGACAGGCCCCGGGGTAGCCCAGGGTCCTTCAGTGTGCTCCCTGGCCTAAGTGGTTTTCTGCCTTTTGAGGTGAGCGAGAGCAAGCTGGGTTTTCTTTTCGCCGTCCCCCTTGTCCTCAGCCCAGCTGACACTGGGGTCTGACTGCAACCCTGCCCAGATGCTCCTGCCCAGATGCCCCTGTTTCAGCCCAACCTGTCCACTGCTTCCATTTAGTATTTTGTTACTCCTTTTGAGAAGTCTATTCATTTGATCAGCAGCATTCAGAGACTTTCCTCAAGCTTTACTTCCAAAGCCCAGCTCATTATTTCATGTCTCACACTGAGAGCCTGGGGCTCAACCTGACGGCTGAGGATGCGCTGCGGAGCCAGGGTAGCTGAGTGCTACGAGTGTCCATTCTCCTTCTGCACAGACTGGGATGGTTGCCAGCCTGGTACTTGAATGGTCCCAGACCGGTGTGACAGAGTTCCCTCGGAGCTACTTTCTAAGCATGGTGACTCAAGTCCCTGTGACCACAACAGGGCAGGTTCTCTTCTGTCGTCTTTGTCGTCCCGGGGCTCAGGACAGTGTCCACAGCACCCTGAACATCAGTTTTTATAGTCACATGTGTTAGTTGGGCTGATTTGAACCTAAGCAACCTAACTGTAAGCACCTAAGCCCTGTGTACTGGTTCAGCCCTGTGTCGGCAGAGGTGTGCTCCTGTTGAGGTGTCCACTCAGAACAAGCACAGCTACCAGTTCATTTTCAGTACTGCCACCAATAAGAACGGAGGCTTTGGCCGTGGCCTCCAGGCTGACTTACCTAAATCAGGGTTAATACCCGGTGGCTTGTTAACACCTGTGAAATGTCATCTGTCGCTCGCTGTGGAAATAGCCCACCGTGATTTTCTTTGGCTCGCAGCCAGAAACCATGGAACTATTTTTGCAGGGAAAATGATGCCTGCCTGCCTGCCATGCATCACTGTTCCTGTGTTTGCAGTCACAGGCAGCTGAGAAAGCCCTGCTTCCTTCAGAGCTTATGCCTGCTTGCCCTGCTGTCCACCGTCCCTCCCCATGCTGTTAGAGACACACTCACCAGGTGCAGTTCTGTTTCTGGAGGGAACCCGGGCAGGTGCTGGCCCAGCCACCTTCCTTCTGACCGACTCCGATGGCTGCGGCTCCTGCTTCTCAGAGTTACCTGGCAGGCTGGCTTGCCTTTGCATCCCTAGGGACTTGTATTCTTGTTGATTCTGACACGTTGGTAAAAAAAAAAAAAAAAAAAAAAAAACTTCTGTATTTAATTCCTGAGAGTTCTTCAGGATTGTACACCTGCCAGGAAAAGAAAGGGCCGGGGGAGTAGACATAAAGCAATGCAAGGCGCTGACAGAGGGCCGCAGCCCAGAGGAGTGTGCGGCCTCTGGACTCTGGAGCAGCAAGCGGCTGGCCCTCTCACTTTGAACATCGCACTCTGTACCCGGCAGAGATTGTCAGCCCCCAAACTCGGAAAGCTGCCAGCTGGGCTGATGTTTTGTAAGATGGGGCAAGTCCTAAAATGCTCTTCAAAGCCAGGTGTGGTAGCACGAGCTTTAATCCCAGCATCCTGCACGTGGGAGACTGAGGCAGGTGGATGTCTGAATTCCCAGTTAACATACATAGTGAACTCCAGGCCAGCCAAGGCTACATAGGCACTGTCCCCAAAACAAAAACAAAACAACAAAATATTCTCTGTAAGACAGGAGGCTGATTTCTGACACTTGTCTATATTTAGGTTTACTCTGGATAGATCTAATTTTTCCCATTCATTCATTAACTTGTTTATTACTACTTTGTGTGTGTGTGTGTGTGTGTGTGTGTGTGTGTGTATACATACATGTACACACGTGCACGTGTGCGCCCACCTGCCACTGAGCATGAATGGAGGGCAGTTTGCAAAGGTCAGTTCTTCCACCTTGTGGGTTCCAGGGATTATGCTCAGGCCATGAGGTTTGGCAGCAAGTGTCGACCTGCTGAGCCATACCTGTTTTCAGGAGAGCAGTGCAAAGGATTAGGTCACCACACTCCATGCATACCTGGGTAGAGTGCTCATGTAGTGTGTGCATCAGGTGCAGGCTTCCACCACAGAACAGGACATGGGAGGGGGAAGGGCAGCACAGGAGACTTGTCCCTCCTGTTTCTGGATTCCTACGATGGCAGGGTGGGTGGGTGGTGTCTTCACCTGCTGGGGAAGCCACCCTGAGGCACAAGTGTGTTTCGTGGAACAGCTGTCACAGCTGCTATAGAAACAGGTCTAGGTAGGTAGCTAGCAGAGTCTCCGTGAACTTCAGGCCTAGCCTCATCACGCCTGTGAGGAGGGAGAGCAAGTCCAGCTTGGAGGGGGGGTCGGGGGTCTCGGCTTCCAGCTGTTGCGGTTCTGCTTCTGTCTAGCCAGACTCTTGAAAGAGCAGCCAGACATGGTGCACACGACTTAATGGTGGAGGCTAGCCTGGGCTACAAGTAAGATTTAAGATCTGAGCACAGTAGTTCTCACCTGTCATCCCAGCACTTGGAAGACCAAGGCAGGAGAATTTCCATGAGTTGCAGGCCAGCTTAAATTATGTAGTTCTCAACTAACCTGGCCTAGAGTGAGAGAGCCTGTCTCAATGAGAGGAAAGGAGAAAAAGTTGTTAATAACAAAATGTGGATCAGTTCCCATGAGCCATCTCTGCCTGTGCATCAGTATGTTCTTCCTCCATGGAAAGGAGCTGGTGCTGCCATGGCTGGCTGCTTCATTGGTTTGTCTTACTTGCCCCTTAGGATGAACCAGTCCCCAACATCCCAGGGTCAGGTGTCAGGACACCCACCCCCAGGCCAGAATTGGTCATATGGCCTGGAGGAGACCTCCAAGTCTTGCGGGACAGTCCTACCTAGTTTAGGCCCAAGCAGTTAATGTCACTGAGTGTTAATGGGTCTTTGGAGTGTTTTGGAGGAAGAGTGCTTCATTTTGTTTGATTTTTCTTCTGAGGCAGGTTTTGCTTGTCTGCATTAACCTATAATGCTCTGTGTGGCCCAGACTGGCCCTGAACTCATGGTAGTTCTGTCTCAGTCTCCTTAGTGCTGGGATTATAGGGTTAAGATAGCTCATTTTTTTTTTAAAGGGTTTATTACTTATGCGTGTGTGTGTGTGGTGTGTGGGTGTGGTGTGTGTGTGTGTGTGTGCGTGCCTGCATGAGTTTGTGTGTACCACTTGCATGCAGGTACCCACAAGGTCAGAAGAGACTGTCAGATCCCCTGGAATTAGAGTTACAGGTGATGAGCCGCCATGTGGGTGCTGGGGACTAAACCTGAGTCTTTAGCAAGAGCAGTAAGACCCTTAACCACTGAGCCATTTGTAGCTGGAAATTTCTCCGGTTCTACCCAGCCCCACAGTCCCACAGATGCTTATAAAATAATCACTGCAAGCATTATATTAATTGTAAACTGTATGGCCTATGGCTTCAGCTTCTGGCTAGCTAACTTTCATCTTAAACTAACTTATTCCTATTAATCTATATGTTGCCGTGTGGCCATGGCACTACCAGTCTGCTGGCATCTTGTTGCTCCTTCAGTAGCAGCCTGGCATCTCTCCCGACTCCGCCCTTCTCTCTGTATCTAGGCTTGGATTTCCTGCCTGGTTGTAAGCTTTCTTGCCATAGGCCGAAACAGCTTTATTTATTATCTAATGGGAGCCACACATATTCACAGCATACAGAAAGACATCCCACAACACTTCCCCTTTTCTGTCTAATCAAAAAGGAAGGTTTTAACTTTAACATAGTAAAATTATATCTAATAACACAGTTATCAAGCAAGAATTACAGTTACAATAGCTAGTCTATTTGTATTTGGCAAAATTAAAGAAAATATTCTATCCTATATTTGTGAGTCTGAAGTTTCATATCTAATTTATCTTTTATCATAACTAAGGAAAACTATAATTATAACTATCTAGTCTTCAGCTCCATCAAAGACCCCAGAAGGATGTCATATTATTTAAGTAAACAAAAAGTGCATTGAAAGCAACTTCCAAAAACTCTAGAAATGACAGAGACATCTGGCTGCCTGGACAGTCACCCAAAGTTCCTCTGTAATGTTGGGACATCCATCTTCAGCCTAGAGTCTCTGGCATAGCTTTCAGTGAAGCAGGAAATTTTAAGGACAGTTCCACCCATTCTGGCAAAGTTTGTCAGTCACTTCTCCCCATGTCCTATAGAAGTTCTGGCAGTTTCTTCCGTGAATCAGGAACCTGAAGTATCATCCTGCCTTGCAAAGTTCAGTGGTCACCTTCTTATGGGTCCTGCACGTCTAGTTTATACAGCATATTCTCCAGCCCTAAATTCCTAGTCAGTGACTTAATTAGTTATCAGAATATATCAGTGCTGGGTATGTGTGTGTGCAGAATCAGGCCACAGCCGTGATTCTGTCCAAAGGATGTTGCTACCAGCACCATAGAGGAAAGAGCGGGGGTGCAGGGATGGGCAAGGAAAGTCACCCTGAGTTCCCAGGAGGATAATCACAAGCTTGAGGCTAAGCCTGGTCTACACGGAGAGTTCAAGGCTAGCCAGAGCTACTTAGTGAGACCCTGTTTCAAGGGGCAAAAACTACCCAGATTTAAGGCTCAGCCTCTTTCCAGTTCGGGCTCTTTTTCTCTACACCCATCCTGAATGCACAGTGGTCAGGAGAGCAGTGCCCTGACCCCTGGTGGCGACATTCACTCCTGGTGGATCCTGGTCCTCTGGTCAGGGTACCGAACCACCTGTGCTGATGGGGTTCTGTCACCTTGACACAACGTAGACTCACCTGAGAGGAGGAAACCTCAGTTGAGAAAATGCCTCTGTAAGATTGGCCCAAGCCTGTGAGGCTTTTTCTTGATTGGTGATTGCTGTAGATGGGCCCAGTTCACTGGGGGTAATGTCCCTGTCCCTGTGTATGTCCCCCACCCCCGCAGGTGGTCCTGGGTGGTAGAAGGAAGCAGGCTGTGCAGCAGGAAGCAGCTTCCTCCACCACCTCTGCTTCAGTTCCTGCCTGCAGGGTCCTGCCCTAACTTCCCGAGGTGGTGGAGTGCAACCTGCATGCTGTGAGCAGAAATAACCCCTTTGCTCACACGCTGCTTTTGGACATGCTGTTTATCATGGCAACAGAAGCCCTAAGGCATGGCAGTCTTATTCCTTGACTGCACATTCCATCCTCACAAAATTCAAGTTCAATCTTTTCTTATTTGACAAGTTTTTGCCAAGCTTTTCAATTGTGAAATACATGGCAGCGTCTCCTCTGGTGTTAAAAACAAGAATAAGAAGCAGGGATGTCAGGGTGCCTCTGGAAAGAAACAGCAGCTGAAATCCCAGCGGGAGGCGTGATCCTGCTCTAAGGATCCCGTCTCCTGCACTCTGCAGCAAGGCCCTCAGGGGGTATTTACACCGGAGTGCACCTCCACATCCCTTGGGCCTTCCTTCCCACCTCACTCAGTTCCAGAAAGATCCCTTTCCATCCCTCTCCAAGGAAAAGGCCTCCCTCCCCCATGGATGGATTGTCTACCAAGTGTCCCCTGGCCCAGGACTTCCCATGGGACCACCTGCCCAGAGGCTGTTCCTCCCCACCTCCTTGCCTGTCATGGTGGCTAAGAATGAAAGCCCTTCACTTCAGTGGGTACCTCTCCTCCCTCAGGTCATTCTTCAGAGCTCTGTGAGTGTGGTAGTGATATCTCTTCCCAGATGTGACAGCCAGATTGTCTCCAGACTGTGTGGTGTCCCTGAGGGTCCCTTTCCTGGGGTTAGACCTCCACTCCTGAGGAGGACTGAGGGCCGGAGAGGTGGAGCCTAAATCAAGGGGACCTGGAGACCCTGGAGCAAAAACCTCAGTTCACGGAGGAGAGCCTTGCTCTCTGCCGTCCCTCCCCCCCCCCCCCGTGCTGACACTGAGCCTAGGACCTCCTCACAGGAGCCTTGATGATGGGGTGCTTGCAGGCGGCCCCTCTGAGGAGGTAGCTCACTTGGTTACAGTCTGTGAATATGAGCATGTGTGCAACAGGCAGAGCCGAGTGTGGACACCAACAAGGTCTGTCCCTGCTTCCAGGACACCATCGAGACACTAGGACACGGCTCCGTCTTGTCCTGCCAAGATGTGTCTGCAGTCAACCTTACACTTAGAATGTTCTGGAAAGACTATCGGAAGTTAGCAAATACTTGGGCTCCCAGCTAGGCCTGTTGCCATGATGTGCTGTGAGTATACAGCAGCGTGGTAGGGGAAGGATGAGAGGGCTCACACAGAGTGACCACCGCCCCCAGCAATACAGTGCAACAACCTTGGGTGGTCCCACACGCTCAGGGTCTTTGCTCAGGCCGGTTAGTCAGAGATCACAGCTGTCCAGCACGGACCAGTGTGTACAAAGTCTGGTACGTGAGCCACCCTATCAGTTACCTATGTTGGAACCCTCCAGGGTGGGGCAGCCAGGCCGTGTTGTTCTGGGCACATGGACCTCTCGGGCCAGAACTGAGAGCAGCTGATCTGAGACTCAGGCAGAGATGGAGCAGGAGCAGCAAGGGCTGGAGGCCATCACTGAGTGAAGAGCAGAGCCCTCCATACCTCCCCTCCAGTGCTAACCGACTTTCCTTTTTGCCTTCTAGTGTGGGGTTGCCTTCCAGGAGGATGACGTCATTGTGCTCAATGGCACCAAGGAGGATGTGGAGTTGCTGAAGAAGAGGATGGAGGAAAGGCGGCTGCGGGCCAAGCTGGAGAAGGTAATGAGGGGGCTTCATTTCTGCCCCAGGGCCCACTGCAAGCCATTCTACTGCCTTCGCAGAACTTGGGGGGGTGGGGTACATGGCTGAGTTTTGTCAACCCAGGAGGCCTAACCTCTAGAAACAGATTCAGGGCTTGGCTACATTGGCCTTCATCTGCTCAGGGCATGATGGTGTAGGGGAGACTTTGAAATGGCACCTGTCAAGCGCTTGCAGAGAGTGCGGCATTAGTGAACCCTCGGGAAAAGGGAGTCGTTGATTTTAAAAGAGTACACATGGACTGCGGCTGTGACTCGGTAGTAGAGCCTGGAGCCCTAGGTTCTGTCCCCAGTAAAGAAACAGAAATATGAGGACTCATACTCCGTTTCCATAATCGCAAAGGCAAGAGTAGAAGCCACCATTATCCCAGCAAATCTGAAGATCTCACGTCCTCAGCCACCTGCAGTGAGGCTTGCGGAGGAGGTGCTGAATGTTTTTTTAAGTTGGCATACAAAGCAATGGAATTCATTGGGGCTGTAATTTTTTTTTTAATAGAAAGGTTAGGCTCAAGGAAAACTTGGGCTAACCTTTGTTTTTACTGAAGTGGAAATCTAGATGTGGCACACCTGTAATCCCATCCTCCTAAGGTAGAGTCAGGAGGGAGAGTTGGAGGCCAGTGTGAAGACCCAAGGGCCAGGGTGTGGCGGCTCAGTGGTGAACGCCTGCCTCTTGTGCAGAGTCATGGGTTTGATCCCAGCTCTGAAACCAAAACAAGGGTCAATGCTGGAGTGCTGGAACTGTGACAGCAGGTGGCGTGAGGACGCACTGGAGGGAAGTGCTGGCATCGAACTGCCTACAGCTGCCAGCATTGTCCAAGGGGAGAGGGCCGCAGTGATGGAAGGGGCTTCCGAGCTTTGCTTGTGCAATTTAATCATAGAAGAGCGGGCAGAATCACATCACCTACGTGTGATAGCACTTCACTGTTATGAGGCTTAGAAGGCTGATGGTCACACATGGGACACAGACTCTCAGGAGAAGCCAAATCCGTTCTCATTTCCTCCTTTGTCAACTTAGAAAATGGTGCATGTAATGTTCCCTAATGCTAGGAATTGTGGGCAATCTGAAAGTAGATACCACAGAAGTGCTCTGTGCAACTGTTTACAAGATGGTAACAGCATTCCTGAGAAATACTGAGGGTCACTGGGTCATTTAAGCTGAGTATGGATGTTAAAAAAAAATCAAACATTTGTGTGTGTGTGTGTGTGTGCATGTGTGTGTGTATATATGTTAATTCTAAATTACTAAATTTTAAATTTAGTAAATTGCTTTTTTCCAAATTACTCTGCACTTACCATCATCAGAGGATAGCGAAGCCTGGAGTGTCTTTGACAAGAGACAGCAACTGTCGTCTTTGCTGTCCTCGGTCGGTTTTTTCAAACACAGGGCCATTGTGTACTGAAAGCAGCAGCCACAGAGCAACATGGAGCCCTGGCTTTTCTCCCTGAGTGACTGTCCTGTCGTAGGCTTCCTGCCAAGTCCTGCAGAACCCAGTGGGACTAGATCCCCTCTGCCGCCTCCTCAGCAGAGGTTCTGAACACGCTTAGATACTGCTACCAAGATACAAAATATTTCCCAAATATCCTTACCTGCACACAGGGCTTAGCGCCTCCGCATGCCTCCAGCTTTGACACAGCTCAGCCGCAATAGAGGGCTAAGAACTAAGCATCTGCCTCGGTTCTGTTTGTGTGTACATTTAGTGTGTGCACATACTCAGAAGCAAGAGCACAATGTCAGGTGTCCTCCTCTGTTGCTCCCTGCTCTGTTACTGTTAGACAAGCCAGAAGACCGCCATTTCGCCTTGGCTTGCTGACGAGCCAATTCCCAGGATCCCAATCTCTACCTGCCAGTGCTGGGACAGCCATGCGCAGCCATGCTGGGCTTTCTGCAGCTGGTGCTTCTGCACTGAGACGTCTTAGTCCTGACAGCCAGCCTTCACAGATTTGCACGTGTGGATTCATGTGTGCAACAGTTTCTTGTGTGTGTTTTCAGATGCTTTAAGTCAGATTGTGTGTATGTCACACATTCAAGGCTACCACCAAGAAAGGTCTTCTGTTCGGTGTCTGTAAGAGACGAGGGCCTTCCAAAATCATTATTTTGTTTTACTTTTTAGAGACAGGGTCTCGTGAAGCCCAGGCTGGCCTCAAACTTGCTGGTCTAGTCTTTGCCCGCCCTGTGCTGAACCGTGAGGTGTTCTGCTGGCTCAGCTGTATCTCTTTGGTGCCCCTTTTTGGATTTTTATGGAAATGACATTTTAAAGAAAGTTGTGAACAGTCCTTCTGATCATTTGTGCAATTGAGTAGAATTTTAGAATGGTCAGCCTTTTGGGGACTGACCAATAACTATCATACTAATCCAGCATCTAAAACTCTAACGAGAATAATCTAAAGTTTAAATCAGCTAACATTCCTCAGTGCGAGCCCGCAAGCCTTGTAGCTAAACAAACATCACAGTCTGACAGCTTTGAAACAGAGTTCCCAGAGTGAATGAGATTCTGTATATGTCTGTGCATGGAGTCTATGTTACTATTTAACTGCTCTTTTGTGTACAATGGTCACTGGAAATATTGACCTTTTGTGTGTGGTGTGTGCTGTTGGGAATCAAACTCCAAACTCAGGACCTCACGAACACCAGGTGAGTGCTCTGTCACTGAGCAACATCTCCAACCTCTAACATTGACTCATCATTGAAGTATCTTGTCTGCATTTAAAACTTTTGAGACTATGAAGCTAAATTGATCAGCAGCTCTCTATGAACTCAGCCCTTTGTGGGGGCAGAGCTGCTTGCCTGCAGACAGGTCATCCTCAGAGAGGACCCTGGGCCCTGGGCAGGCCCACTGCCACTGTGTCCTCAGAGCATGCCCTCTGTGTTAGTTACTCTTCTGTCACTGTCCTAAAGCACCATGACCCAGGCAGCTTACAGAAGGAAGGGTTTATTGTGGCGCACAGTTCCAGAGGGAGAGTCCACCATGGCTGGAGGCTTGGCAAGCAAGCTGCAGGCGCGTGGGCAGAGCAGGAACTGAGAGCTCACACCCCCATCCACACTCAGGAAGCAGAGTGAAGTAGAAGTGGGGTGAGGCTGTACACCCTCAAAGCCCACCCCACTTATGTACCTCCACTACTGAAGGTTCCATAAACTTGCAAACAGCACCACCCACTAGGGACCAAGTGTTCAGTCACTGAGCCTCTGGGGGACGTTCCCACTGAAGCCACCACAGCCTTCAGTGGCTTCTTTCTTCTTACAGAAAACAAAGAAACCGAAGACAGCCGAGTGTGTGTCAAAGGCGGGTGTCACAGACGGTAAGATGCCAAGGGATTGGGGTGCAGGCTGTGTCCTGAGTCACCAGGGCCTTGCTCTGCTTTAGCTCAAGGTTTGTTTTGCTGACTCTGTGTCTTTTACAGACTCTGCAGGGCCATCAAAAGTGAAGGCTGGCAAGCCGGAAGAAGCAGAGCCTGATCCCAGAGAGAAGAAAAGCACCTTGGTTTCCAAGGGCACAGGTGGGGCTTACTGAGGCAGCAGAAAACTGAGAAAGTTGGGAAGCCAGAGCAAAGGGATGAGAAAACTTAGGCATTTCCCAGTAATTCATAGGTGGCTCCCTGTGTCCTGTGAATTAAAATATAGCCTCACATTCCAGCCTGGAGCCCCGTTGGCCCAAAAGATTCTGGACACAAATCTCGATTCTTTCTTACTGCTGAGCAAGCTTATGGTTGCCACAGCAGGCAGCCACATAGAGACACACTGTGTGGAGGGCTTGGGCACCCAGAGCCTTCCTTCGCGCCCCTCATCTCTATGCTCCCGTCATAGAAATGTCCTTTCTCTCTACCCCTTGGCCAAGTGGGAAAGCTGCTCTTGAAACTCTATGTCTTTACCTCAAAGAAAATAGCGTTTATGACAGGCCAGTGGAGAGGCAGGGTCAGCCATGGCGCCAGGCTGGCCTGGGTCATGTGGTGAGTTCCAGGCTAGCCTCTCTCTCAGAAAGGAAAGAGCGGGGCAGGAGGGTCACCCCAAGTTCAAGGCCAGACTGGTCTACATAGAGAGTTCTGGATCAATCAGGGCTACATAGTGAGGCTCTGTCTTAAATCATTAATTTAATTGAATCTATTGTGGGCAGAGAGTGTAGCTCAGTTGGCAGAACACTTGGAGAGTATGCACAAACCCCTGGGTTCTCTCACCAGCACTGTATAGAATGGTATGGCAGCACGCTCCCATAACGCCGCCCTCAGGAGATGGAGGCCGAAGGACCAGAAGTCAAGGCCAGCCTTGGCTTCGTAGTGAGGTTGAAGATGTCTGGGCTGCAGGAGGCCCTGCCCTGTGCTTCAGCTTTTTTTGCAAATCATAGCAAAATGCTGCAAGGTTGGGGAAATGGCATACGTGACTTGGTTCCTTTAAAAACTCAACATTTGTCTGGGCGGCAGTGGCGCCCACCTTTAATCCCAGCACTCGGGAGGCAGAGACAGGTGGATCTCCAAGTTCAAGGCCAGCCTGGGCTACAGAGTGAGTGCCAGGACAGCCAGGGCTACACAGAGAAACCCTGTCTTGGAAAACAAACAAAAATTTGGAGTGGGCTTTAGTCCTAGCCTTACAGATTTTGTCTTTGTTTTCTAGCAGCTAACGGGAACGCTTCTGGGAAAGCTGGGAAGCCCCCGTGTGGGGCGCTGAAGAGGTCCATTGCAGACAGTGAGGAGTCTGAAACCTACAAGTCCATCTTCACAAGCCACAGCTCTGCCAAACGCTCCAAGGAGGAGTCTGCCCACTGGGTCACCCACACGTCCTATTGCTTCTAAAGCAGAGCCACGCGGGCCCCTCCCCGCAGGGCTCCTCCCCTGTGGCCTTCTAGGCCACTTGCCTGATGTGGCACTGTGCTATAAAGCTGTCCTCTCCACTACTGGACCTGCGTGGTCACTTGCTGTGAGGTGTGTGGGTCCCAGGGAGGGTGAGGTGGCTTCAACATGGCTGGCAGCCTCTCCCACAGGCTGCACCTCTTGCTTAGCCTGGTAGACTGGTGACTCTGCTGCTTACATTTAGGTAACAGAAAGATTCTGGTTCCTCACTGCACAGTTGGCTCATTTTCTAAAGTTGTAATGCGTCAGGGAAGCATTGACCCTGAGTTCAGCTTAGGGACAGAGTTCCAGCCGTCAGACCTTGCTCTAAGGTTCTTGCCCGATACAAGGACATCATCATAGAGGAATCAGACACCTGAGTGATACAGAATAAAGCCCTTTTCTCTCTTCTCCTCTTTCTTCTCTCTCTTCCTCTTACAGCTTGGTAAGAAGATGGCAGCCATCAAGGTGACAGGGGCAGACAGGAGTGACATCTTTTCCGTCTTCACAGTTCTAATTGGAACCTCTGTAAGACTGCTCATGGCAGCAGGGTAGAACTGTCTCCATGGGCCAGTTCTAAACCCCGCTCCTGGGTTGGCCGGATGGCTCCCTCAGCAGATAAAGCCCTCGGCACGCACACTTGCGGACCAGAGTCTGGATCCCCAGAACCTTAAGCCAGGTGAGCACTGTGGCCTGTGGTTCCAACCCTTGTAAGGCAGAGATGGGACTCCCAGGCAAGGTGCTCACGAGCTCAGGGTTCTCGGGAGAACCTGTCTCAGTAACTAGAGTGGAGTACAACCGAGAAAGATGCCCAGTGCCAACTTGGGGCCTCCACACAAGCCTACGAGTGAGCAAACATACATAAACACTAAAGCCCCTGCTTCTATCCCAAGCATGGTGGCATGTCTGTAATCAGAGCCCTCAGGCTGAGGCAGGAAGATCACTGAGATGTCAAAGCTGGCCTAAGTTACATAGCAAGACCTTGCCGTAGAAAACAACCCTCAGGTTTTCTGCTTGCAAGTGATGGAGCTAAGCCCCAAGGACACTTGAAGTTTGTTCTTGGACAGTATGTTAGGGGGAGTGTAGGCGTGGGCAAACAGGATAAGCTGTGAAATGAGCATTGTCCAAGAGACCTGGGATGTCTGATCTTTGTACTTAGAAACTAAAATAAAGATTGTAGAAATATCTGGGAGTTTTTTGGTTTTGTTTTTGAGACGGGGCCTCACCTTAGGCATGGCTGGCCCCAAACTCAAGATCTTCCTGACTCAACCTCCCAAGTGCTGGAATTACAGCATATATATGAGTTTCTCAATGAAAATTTACCAGGGCTGAGGATGTGGCTCATGGAGTTGAGTGCTGGCTTGGCACATACAAAGCCCTGGGTTCAGTCCTCAGCACTGCATAATAATCTAGATGTGACAGGCACCTGTGCCCCAGCATTTGGGAGGTGGAGGCAGCTGGATAAGAAGTGCAGAACTATCCTGGGCTACCTAGCAAGTTTTAGGCAATCCTGAGAATACATGAGGCCGTGTTTTAAAAAATAATGAATTTTTATTGTGTACTTTTCCAAAACAAAGCTGAATTAGCTGTTTTAGAGGGGTTTTTTTTCTGTTAAATTCTCATAATGGGGGCGGGAGAGATGGCTCAGAGGTTAAGAGCACTGGCAGCTCTTCCAGAGGTCATGAGTTCAATTCCCAGCAACCACATGGTGGCTCATAACCATCTGTAATGAGATCTGGCGCCCTCTTCTGGCCGGCAGGTGTACATGCAGACAGTATACATAATAAAAAGTCTTTTTTTAAAAAAATTGTAACAGTTACTTTATTTGGCTAATTTTTTTGTTTGTTTTATCAAGAGGCCTTTATTGGGGGCAAGAGGAAGCAAACAGTAAAACTCAAGGCTGCTCTGTTTTATTGTATCTTTATAGAGAAAACAGTCCTCTTAAGCTGTATTTTAATAATTACAATCTTTAAATTTTGTTATGACTTTTTTTAACCGCTTTCACATTTCTCAGTCTTGAAACTTCAGTATCTTCAGGCCTCCAGCCTCAGAAACTTCCACAGATTTCTGCCTGGGCTCTGTGACTCCTTCCTTGCCATGCCCCTGAAGGGAACCCCGATAACGGAACAGCGTTTGTTCTGAGAACCCTCTCCAGCCTGTATGGTTAGGAAAGGCATGGCCTCCCTGAGGGCAGACGACCAGCTTTTGAGCTTCCCTGGGTGTCTGTGAGAAGCCCTGCTGCATCAGACTGACACCAGTCCCTTTCTAGGGCCCTAGAGCTGAGCCTCACCCTCAGCTCCACCCACCACCCGAGTCCAGGACCTTTCTGTTCTTTCTGAGCTTGGCACACTGTTGGGAGAGGCCATCATCTATTTCTGATTTCATTTATTTGACATTGTGGTGAGCAGCAAATGTGCCCCCTGGAGCTGGTCCAGTAAGAAACAAGGTTACCAGTCACAGGTTGCTGGTTGATAGGGATCTATGGCCTGCACCAAAGGAAAGCAGCCGGCCTTCCCCAGTCCTGTTCAGTGGACACACTGAAGGAAAGGGGTTCTGGGATTCCTACCCTTAGGTACCCAGGAATGTTTCCAGATAGCTGAAATCTAGTGTGCCAGGCGTGGTGGGCTGTGTTGTGTGGAGCCATCTCTGCAAATCTAGTGTGCCAGGTGTGGTGGGCTGTGTTGTGTGGAGCCATCTCTGCAAATCAAGCCTATCTTCCTATATGGTGTCACCAAACAGCCACCAAATGCCAGAGCTGACATCAGAAGCAGGCCCTGCAGACATGGACACCCCACCTCTGCAAGACCTTCACATGGCAATTTCCAAGATCTTGCTCGGGGCCTGCCAAGGATGAACCTCCAAACAGGCCGTGCCGAACCCTGGCCCACAGCCATAACCACCAGGGCCACTTGCCTCTGGAGGCTTTGTAGCTCCGAGGATGGAAAGCTTTATGTAACATGAAGCCTAATTTCTAAAGCAGCAGTAAAGCTTGCGTTCCTCCGAGCCTGAGCCAGGGTCTGGTAGGAGCCCCGCAGAAGCAAAGCTGTGCCCTAGGGGAGTGTCCCTGCGCTCACTTGGCCAACGGCCCCTTGACGGCTCAGTCTATGGAACCCGCCACTGTCAGAGGGCAGCACTGTTGGGGGCAGTGTGAGGTCAGCAGAAAGTCACCCTGGGTGGGTCTGAGCAAGGTACCACCTTGTGACCAGGAGCGACAAGTGTGGGCCTTATGCTGCATGGGTTAGCATGTCTTGTTTCTTGTCACCTCTACCAACTGTGTGTGTGTGTGTGTGTGTGTGTGTGTGTGTGCGCGCGCGCGCGAGCATGTGGAGACCAGAGGTCAGCCTTGAGTAGTTCCCTCAGACGCTGTCTACTTGTATCATCTTTCACTGGCCCAGAACTCTACAAGTACTTGGGCTGGGTAGCCAGCGAACCCAAGCTTGGCCTGTCTCTGCCTCCCCAGTCCTGCA
>CABHPR010134025.1:0-28348 GCA_902168415.1 Peromyscus melanophrys
TTTTTTCTTCTCTACTAATTCACTGACTCTTACATGTGATGATTTCAAAGAAGAACATGAGATGGTCAGTTTCCAACTGAAGGGTAATCATGTGGACCTGTTTGAAGGTAATCCAAGTGAGTACCATTCTTTGGAAAACTAACATGAGGAGTGGCAGATGGAACATACAGTAGGAGGTGGTGAGGACTGGACAGGAAGTCCTGCCTGGACTCTGTATCAGTTAGAGGGTCCCTGAGCAAAACCCAAGCTCCAAGCCCTTAGGCTCACGGGTGCTAAGAAGCCAGCGTCTCTGAACCCAACTGTCTGGCCTTCTGAAGGAAGTCAGGGCAGTTTCCTGCAGCCTGTCATCTCAGAAGCTTTGGTTGGTTTGGCTAATTTTGGAAAACACCAAACTGTTCTTCAGATGGAAGTACCTGAATGCAAATAGCCAGGCTTCCACCTCCTGTGTAAGAAAAATTTCCAGGGCATGACCCCCATCCTGCCAAACCTCAGAGCTCTGGGAAACAGTTCTGCCACCCTTATACCTGTACGTTTGAGGCCACTTCTGGCTTCAGTGCTGCAAGAAGGCAAGTCCCCAGTGATCTGTCTTCCTCTCAGTAATACCTGCCTGAGGGCAAGGGTGATAGCCTCGCCACTAGCTACTGCTCTGTCCTCTGCATTATTGTAGCAATCTAAATAGTGACTGCCATGCTCTGGGTTTCCCCTCCCTGCCTCAAAGGATACTTGAGAAGACTGAATATTTAGCTTTCTTGTGGAAACATTAAAAATCTATCCATTTCAGCAAAAACCATCCTATCAATTCACACTTATTTTCTGGGGAGAGAAAAGGAAAATTACACCTTGTTTACAAATGAAATAGTTTCATTTAAATGGGACGTTAGCTAAGGCAGTTAATTAGTCAAAAGATCCATGGTAGTCACACAGTCTCATGTTGTTTATTCTATTTGATGTGTCTACTGCTGATGTGTATTTAAAATTCTGCATCCTTCTCAGGAAATGACAAATGCCCTGAATTCTTTGCAAATAGAATTGCTAATGAAAAAGAAAACGAAAGTTAGTGTTAATTAAATGGTGATTAAAAATTTATTTCCCTTAAACCTAAAAAGTGCAGCTTTAATAATTGCTTGTCATATAAATAAATACCTTGCACTGAAGTCCCTTGTGGTTTAAGACCTAAATAAATACTAATGTGAAAAATGAAAATCTCCATCAGAGGAGCTGAATATACCCATTAGCGTGATGCACATTCCTCTACTGTTTCTTTGTGTGGAGCTGTTGTGTGTGAATCCTCAAGAAAAGGAGATAAACTGTTTCAAGATGGAGCTGGTTGGTACTACCCTTGGCTGTAATAGACTTAACTGGACTTCAAGAAATAGAGCTTAAGCAGGAGGAAGCCAATTTTATCAGTCAGTATTTAATAGTAATTCAAGGTCAAAAGAAAAGAGGCCTTCCTTCCAAAAGCACTGTTCATTTACACTTGAGTCAGAATTTGGCCTGTCTGTGTGCCCTCCCTCTTCTTTTGGTTGAAAAGGATCAGACGCGCTCATTGGGAGTTTATGGGTCTCTACTTGAAAGGTTTTCCAGTGCAGGGTTGCCATTTTCCAGTCAGCCATTTTCCTTTGTACTGTGTTCATCTCTAATTGTCTCTGATGAGGTCAGCTTGATACAGATCAGAGATGATCAAATGCACTCTTGTGAATACAGTTGCTCATGTACACATGTGTATATTATACATGCTTGGTTTCTACAATTCACACTTAAGTGTATTATCCAAACAAAGCTGTACATATTGTAAAGTTTATGTTAAAAATTAAATGGTGGTGATGGTGTGAACACACAGAAAACCCATTCTGATTATTTTGATAGGAGGGTATTTATGTAGAGAGGGCATTATATTTTTTTAAGTATCAGCTCTAGGAAGGATGACAGGGCTCAAGGGGCTTTGAGCATTGATGTTCTTGGCCCCTTAAGAAACAAAATTCTGGAGCTAGGCGTGTGCAATATATGCTGCTTACATTCATTTTTGAATATGATGCTGATATGGACTTACATGTGACTTTTGTAAACCCATCAAAAGACATAGATCTGCTATTTAAATTCCTTCCCTCTCTTGGCTTGTTCTGTGCCTAGAAGTGCCATCAGTATAGAAGTACAAGATGCCTGTCCAGAAGGATCTTAGATTAAATGGATTTTGTGGAATGACACCAAGATTTCAGGGAAAGGGACAAGCGACTGTCTAAGGTAGTCTAGGGGACAGTAGTGATTTGTCTAAGGTAAAATCAGAAAGCATCGGAGTTGGGGCTGGAACCCAAGACTCTGTGGTCTGATTTCTGGCTTGGCACCCTTTACCAAGCTGACATATCTCTAGGTTTCTTTTAGGAAGACACTCCCCATGGGTCCCTTTGGAATAAGAGCCAGAGACTCAGAACTGCCCTGGCTTCCTTTGCCTCTTGCTCTTTGCAGATCCAAGCATGACTCTCTGAATTTGGTTTCTCTTGAAGCTCCTTTGCAATCCCTCAGTCTCCCAGGGTCCTGAGGAAGAGAGGGTCTTTCCTGGGGAGCCTATCCTCTAGAGAAAATCTACAAAGGATCTAGTTTAAAGCTCCAAACCAAAGAAGAAAGCTGGCAGCACCCGAGGACTGTGCTGTGCTGGTGCATGAGGCCCCGATCAGGCCATAGGACTAGACAAGGGGGCAGTTTCATCTGAAGTCCAGTTGGGGAGTAAAGGGCTGCAAATGGAATGGAAAGTAAAATCTCTTCCTATAGGTAGTTCATGCTTTAAAAAGTTAATTCCAAAATACAACAAAAACAGATTAAATAGTGAAAATCAGAATTCGATACTTCACTGTTGTAAGAAGATCAAAATTAATTGATATTGTAATCAAACCTTTTTTTAAAAGTTCTTCCCTGAGTTTTAAGGAGTTCTGGAAAATACAGTTGGTGTCATTGGAAATGGCCTTGATTTCTTTGATGTATCTGAGACAATGAAGGGGAAACAGGAGCAGCTAAACAGGTGAAAAACTCATTCTTCCCTATTTTTTGCACAAGTACTCTTGGCTCTGACTCTAGCCAGACCTGCATGGCTTACCAAATCATGCCTCAAATGCTTCAAAAGGGTTGAAAAATCCTTCAAAGGTTTGAAAAAATAGACCATGGTGTAAAGAAGAAAGAGGAGAAGAACAGAGAGTTCTCCCAGCTGGGTCGCTCATGGCCTTTAAAGACTTTTGATAGCTCAGGGTGTGGACGGGTCAGGGGAGAGGGTAAGAGTGTGCTTTGTGGAGTCCCAAGTGCCTACTGTTATGGATGGCAAAAGAAATGCCAGGTTCCCTAGTGGAAAAAAGAGAACAAGGGTATGAAGGAAGGGAATCCAGGTGTGTTTCTGGCAGGACGGAGGGATGGAGGGGTGTAGAAGGAGATGCTTTCACACTATGTGCCATTCTGTGCATATGAGAATGCTACAGCTTCTGCTCATCATAAGTATGCACCATGGGTCAGCATCTGAATCTTGAAATACCCAACTATGTCTACACTGAATGAGTTTAACCTAGAAGTTAAGTGTTATTCTTCCCATTTTGCAGATGAGGAAACTAAGGCTGAGATTGTTCTAAGCCTCACTAGCAACAGGGAGGTAGACTAGAAGCAGAAAGAGATGTGCTCATTTCAGGTCCCCAGGATTTTCCCTAAGTACCCTACCCAGGTTGCCTGGTTTGGGGTATATCAAGAACTCTTGGAGATCCTTCCTCTGTTCACAGTCTCTTCCAAGCCTGGAACACTGTTCATGTCTCTTCTCCTCCCCGTGCCTGCACTCAGCATTAACCTTTTTATTTTTTATTTTTGCTTCAGAAATTTACCTTCTCTACTTAGCATGTGCCTAACCTTAAGTATCCCTTTCCCAATCTCTTTTCTTCTTTAACAGTTGGCATCAGGGCTAGTACCATTACACATATGTACATAGTATGCTTTCACAGGTGTGTGGACAGTCACACACACACATGCACACACTGCCTTGTGGTCCTCAATCAAAGCTCTCTTAAGCACCATGACCCCTTTCTAAACAGGATGCTATTTGCAGACTCACTGATCCTCCTACTCATCTGTGTTGGTTTATCTTTGCCAGGCAGACAGAATGAGGTTCAGAGGTAGGGCAGGGAATGGGGAATAGTTTTGTATAAATGATTGAGTGTTTTAGTCATCAGGGTGATTGAGGGCCAGCTATTAAAATGCTGTTGTTGTTGTTGTTGTTTTTCTTGGTCTGTTTCATTTGTTAAATTGCCTTAGAGATGCACTCCTGGTCGTTAGTATCAGGATAATTGTTGATACACCAACACTTGTTAATATCCCAAGGAAGAGTTGAATTGGGATCCTTCCACAGCACTTTATAGGAGCCAGGAGTGGCATGCTGTCTAATATATCACGCAGGTGTTGCTCCCAAGCACACAGGTACCATCTGTGCATCCCCTCCCACCTGTGTTCTAAACCACACTTCCTTTCTGGCATTTATATTTACAGTGAGGTGGGGTGTACTAGGCCCATTTTATAGATGAGAAGATTGAGCTGGGATCACAAGGAAAATTGCTTTGAAAGGCTCCAGAGTTACATTTTCATAAAAAAAAAAATGTAGTCATTGCTCCAAGTGCTTCTGGGGAGTCTTTGAACACAGTATAAATGCCCTTAACTTAATTCCTGAGAATAACTCTCCAGGTGTTTCCATCCTTCAAGCTGACAGTCAAAAGCCTCAGTATAGAGGAGTGTGGGCCTAGGGGTACAGCTCAATTAGAAGAGTGTTTGTACAGCCCACATAAGGCCCGGGTTCCGTGCCCAGCACTGTGAGCATAAACGGTGTGATGGTACATGCCTGGGATCCCAACACTCAGGAGGCAGAGGCAGAAGGATCATGAGTTTAAGGTTATACCCAGGCTACATAGTGAATTGGAGGCCAACCTGGCTACAAGAGATCCTGTCTCAAAAATGAAAACAAAAACACAGAGGTTACTAGTATTTAATAGCTTTTCTGAGATGACATGTTTCTGCACGAGGCAAGGGGTCTCTCCCAGGGCTGTCGAGCTCTGCAGAAAGTGGAGTGCCTCCAGCGTCAGGGCTGAGAGCTCCACCTCTTTGGAGCTGTATTTCAAAGCACACAATTCCCCACCAAACTATTTAAGATGGAATCATTCCTCAGATTCACTTCACAAATCAGGCGTCAACTGACTTCAGGAAGAAACAAGACAGAAGCAATTATCACTCATCAGTCCCTTCTAGGTACATATCAGCAAACCGATGAGTATGCGTTTTTAAAATTCTAGAACATTCCTCATTATCAGTAGCCCTGGGTCATAACCTCTTCCAGTTAATTCTCTTTCACACCTTTGGGAAGGATTTAAAAACCTTCAAAAGGATATTAGCATAACACATAGCCAATACCACAGATGCCTTTCAATTAATAAGGTTAATTGTTCTCCAACTAGCATAAGTTTGTCTTTGGCATTTTCAATATTTCTCATTGATCTGACATTTTGCTGTTTCAAGCTTTTAAAGGGCTCAAATCAAAGACTATTGATAACTGAGCTAATAGTGAAGGTCCAGAAATATAAGAATACATTGTCTGTTTTTCCGTGAGAAACAATCACAGCCTTTTGAATTCATTGGAGGTTTTTGCATTAAGCATGTATGATATATTGAATTGTTTCTCTTCCAGGTCAGGCTAATTCACATTAGGAAACGATATTGACTTTTAAAACCTATTTTCCTTTAAAAAATATCTTAAATGTATTAAGTTTGTAGACACAGCTCTGGGGCCATGACCATTAGGGAAATATTCCGTGTCAGAAACAGAAGATTAAACATGATTTTGTGGCAAATCTGAGCCATCTTCTTTGAAAATTTGGTGGATTTGGAAAGATCAAACTGGCATTTCTAACATTCATGTTACTCTGAATTTGTCGTTGGAAAGGATGTAAGTGAAAATTTTTTTTCAAAGAAGATATTAAGTCAGGAATATGTAGGAAACATGGTCATTAAAAAAAACACAAATAATCACAAAATAAATGTGGGTCAGATATTTTCCCAGCCGGAGGGTCCCCAAAGATGTTTTTATGGTTGTTTTCAAAGTCTGAATGTTAATCTTGTTCATTCCCCTGATAAAACATATTTAAGAGCATATCCTTGCCAAATTAATTGGTAGAATTCATCATAGTTTATATGGCACTGGAATGTTTATGTATGTGTACTTAGATATTTCAAGCTGAATATCAGGAAGAATTCAGTGAGTTAATTGGTGGCTTGAATAAGAAATGGGTCATAAAACTCATAAATAATGGCCTTCTCAGACAGTAAAAGAGGGTAAACTATTCATTTTCCAGTCATGCTGTAAGACTCGCATATAATGTACAAGCCACCCATTGCCCACAGGAGAGTTATTGAATTAAACAGCTTATTCATAAAGGGTTTACCTATGAGTCTATCTTTAACCCAGTATGAGTGAGATTGAACTCATTTGCAGAGGGTTTCCATCCAAAGCTACATGAAACACCGTCTATAACTCACATCAGGACTGGCTTGATGTCTTGTATGGTGGAGCCCAAGGATAGCTGGGTGCTCCACTCAGTGGTCTTCACTTGGGAGTAGATCTTTACCTAGCAGGCACAGCAGTTTATACCTGTCATGTTCTGATCCACTGCATGAGGAAGTGCTAATAACTGTATTAAATATTTCCAAGCATAGCTACAAAATTACACGTTTGCTTAACACCTTTCTATGATAGAGGAAGTATATCCTATGGTCGTCTTCTTGTAGTATGTCTTTTTAATTTTGTTCAATGTGTTATCAACTGTTTTAAGGAATGGGATTTGACATGTGTGTGCAAATTGATATGTACATAACTCCCAGGGCAATGAAAGTGCCCATCATACAGTGTAAAAATGTAAATACAGGAAATTTCATTTTTCTAATAAAGATAATTTCTGCCAATTGATATGAAAATGAGAAATGGATCTGTGGTCTTTGTTGTGTTCTCATTGCTGCTGTATGGGCCTTGCTCAGAAAAGAATAACACTGTCTACTATGGCTTGTGGGGAAGGACTGGTGGATAGTAAGGAGAAATGGTCTGGGCAGTGAGAGGGGTGCTGCCAGCAATCAGGTGATGGGCTGGGGTGGGTGTAGCCGCTGTAAAGAAGTGCTTGTCCTGTTAGGGTGAGTTTGCTCATCTGCAGCTTCTTGACTGTAATTTAAGCCATGAATACAAGGGAAGTCTAGATTGGCTTCTGTGTGTGTGCAGTTTTGTGTGTTTAGAAACAGATGCTATGCATGAAATCTCCAGCTGTGTAATCTCTGGCACACAAACAAGGGTCATACAAATCAGGCACACGCAAATCAAAGCACATACATGCAAATTAAGGCAATCCTGTTTGACCAAAGTGCAGTCCTGATCAGAAGCTTGGATCAAGGCTGCAGCTCTGCAGTGCTGTGTTAGACTACTCCACTTTAGCTGGAGGGGGACTATTTTGTTTGAGATTTTTTGACCAAACATAAAAATTTCATAACAGGAATTTCTCTCTCTCTTTCTCTTTCTCTCTCTCTCTCTTTCTCTCTCTCTCTCTCTCTCTCTCTCTCTCTCTGTGTGTGTGTGTGAGAGAGAGAGAGAGAGAGAGAGAGAGAGAGAGAGAGAGAGAGAGAGAGAGAGAGAGAGAGAGAGAGATCAAGTATGTTGGTTTCTTACTAATGGTCTTCCCTACCACAAACTTGATCTTGCCCACTTTTGGTAGTGGGGGAGGGAAGAATAAATCATGGAACTGAGGAGAATCTTCAGGATTTCAGCTGAAAGCTTTGCTTTTATCCTTTGCCCACATCCCATCTTCCTGGACATACCCCACACTCACAGCCTTGGCTCTGATGTTGACCTCTAACTGAGAACCACTCCCTTATCTGACCATGTGGATTCATCACTGTCATTGCTGCTGCCCTATGCTGAGGTCAGACACAGATCATCCACAGCCCCATCCTTTGGCTCATGAAGAATGAACAGATCTGCTTATTTGAAGTGTCCAATTAAAGCATTCATCCCAGGAAGCATCTCTGCTCCAGAACTGATTTCTCAGGCCAGATGTCCAGTGGTCATCTCTCACTCCATCTCCCTTTACATACAGCCCACTGGGAGATGTGTCTGCTTGACCCTTAAACTGTACCCCGAGTCTGTCTACTTCTCATCACCCCCGCCACTGTTGCTCAGTCCTTCAGTGGCTGTTAATCCAACTGTAAAACTGCTAATCCTTTCCCTTGCTCCTGCTCTTGCCTCCATCATGACCTAGTCTCTAGCAGAGCACAGAGTCCCATAGCCAAAACACAAATTAGATATGGCTCACTTGACTCCAGCCTCCAGTATCTGTCTATCAAAATCAGAATGCAACCTCAATCCTTCCCACATGGTGGCAAGGTGCTAATTGGTCTGCCTTTCCCACCTCATGTACAGCCAATCTGCACCCTGTTCCCCAGTAGCCTGCCGGGGGAACTCTCAGACACAAGCAACTCCGAGCCTTTGCCTTTCCAGTTAACTCTCTTTTTAGACCTTTGCATGGCCTCATCCTTACCATACTTAGGGTTCTGCTTAAATGGCATCCCCTAAGTGAGGCCCCCTATGGGCACAGTTCCTCAAATAGACCCTTCTGCATCACTCTGTCTACTTTCTGGACCCCTTTGGATCCTTGCAATACTTTGTTCTCCTGAAAAATTTTCAGAGATTATGTTTACTATATTAATTTTTATCACAGCTTTATGTTTATTTATTTGTTGTGTGCACAGACTTGTTCTTAATTCATTCATTACCTTTTTACTAGCATGTAACACAGTGCAGGGTGTGGTGTCTGCTACATGGGAAGCACCCAGTGGCATGTGTCAAGTATAGGTATCTCCGTGTTCAGGAGCATCATACCCTCAAGGTGGATGGGACCTGGGATGCAGCTCAGTGGAAAAGAGTATGCCTAACATGCCCAAGGCACTGGGTTCAATCCTCAGCACCCAAAAGAAAAAGACAAAAACAAGTTAGAAGAAGTGGATGGTTTTAGAGTTTGTGCTAGGAGATACTTAGCATCTTAACCCTTTCTTGTGTTTCTGACCCAGACCTTTACAGCCTCTCTGTCCCTTCTTGTCTTGCTTGTGAATAATGATGAGAGAAAGATAATATCTCACTCAGGCACAGTGACTGTGCCTCGTCGGTTAACACTGCTGAAACGGGTAAAGAAAGTCACCATTTCTTGAGCATTTTCCGCGTGCCGTGTTCCAGATTCCGAGATCTCCTCACAAATGTCGTGTTAATAAATCCTTCAAGCCATAGGAAAGCTCAGAACGTGGTCTCTTGTGATCAGCACACACTACACTACAACGCGGATGTGTGTGACCCAAGACCCAATCTTTCAATGTTGGCATTGTACTGCTGTTTAATTGTCGGTCCCCAAACAATTAACTCCACAGAAAGTGAAGAACTGCTGACCTCAGAAGAGCACAGAGGAAACTAACATGTTTGCTTTCTATGAAAGTGAACAGTGTGTGTGTGTGTGTGGGGGGGGGGGGGGTTACGTGAGTATGTGTATATTTGCAGTTGCGTATGTGGGAGGGGAGTGAACGCACATATGTATGTCCGTGAGGGTGGACATCAGAGGACAACTTGGCTCCACTCTTCTGCATTTTCACCTTGTGTTTTGGAATTGGTCTCCCACTGGCCTGGAGCTCACCGTGTAGGCTAGCTAGCAGAGAGCCTTGTCTTCCCATCTCTACATCCCTGGATCTGGGATTACACATACCCATTACATCAGTCCACCTTTTTTTTTTAAACAGGGGTTATGATAATGTAACTCAAGTCCTCCAGCTTACAAGACCAGCCCTTACATTGCTAATTTTACTTACCGCCTAATGCTAATTTTACCTCCTATGCTCATTTGACTGATGTAGAGATGGAGGCTTACAGACATAAGCAACTCAATCCAGGACCCATCATACATTGGTACACGGCACAGGAAGGGATCTGCAGACCCGGATACTCTACACCATGAACTTTCATGGCAAAGAAATATTCTCCTTTTCTCTTGCATCATCCTGTCTTCTGTCTTCCATGATCCAGCCTTTCTTTTGGAGCAGCAGATGATGGGCTATTTCCAACACATTTTCCATTAACTGAAGTGGCACTAAATGCCATCACTGCTATGAAACTAATTGGCATTTTGTGGGTTGCTTTTACATCCATGTAGCTCCATTTAGGGGCATAATTATTTCCTAATGAGGAAGCGATTTATACTTAGTACTGGGGACACTTGCTTCTGCCAGTGACATTGCTCTCTGGAATGGCTCAGTTCTTTTCTTTTCCCCCAAGATTCTACTGACTGCAGCCAAATGAACAGACAGACACTAAACTTAATTAACAGGCAGTTCAGGTCCTGCAAGAGGGGAAGACTCTTACTTGCCAGTCAAATTTGCAGTAAGTCACCAATAAAACCATTTTTTTTCTTGGAGGACCCCAT
Organism: Peromyscus melanophrys; assembly: GCA_902168415.1. Classification (NCBI taxonomy): domain Eukaryota; kingdom Metazoa; phylum Chordata; class Mammalia; order Rodentia; family Cricetidae; genus Peromyscus; species Peromyscus melanophrys. Next base: position 10,506 of record CABHPR010134025.1, read on the forward strand.
AGTCTTCTGCTAGAAACAGAATAATTGGGGTCACTTATCTTCTTTTCTGAGAGTTCTGATAAAATTTGTCAAAGTTCACTAAGTTATCCCATCTTTATAAAGGACCCTCTAACCATCCCTTAGAGCATTCCCTGTTAGCAGAAATTAGAGCCCTTGTTTTCATGTAAGGAAAAGAAGCATCTCCTTTGAGACAATGGAACCAGGAAGTTGTGGTACACCTGTGATCAGCATGCCTCATGTTCTTACATGTGCACTGTCGTGCAGCCACGTCTGCCTCTGAGTCCTAAGACTCCTGACTGTTCATGCTTAGAAAATAGGTGAATGGACGTGAGGAGATGGCTTAGTTGGGCTTGCTGCTCAAGCATGAGGACCTAAGTTCAGGTCTCCAACATCCAAATAAAAGCTAGTGCCATGCAACTGTAACCCAAGTACCAGAGGGCAGGACAAGAGTGATCCCTGGGGCTCACAGGCAAGCCAGTCTAGCCAGATTCAGTGAGAGACTCGATCTCAAATATAAGATAGAGAACTCTAGAGGAAGGTACCAAATATTGCTCCCTGGCCTCCATGGGTAAACATACCTGCACACACATGTGCCCCCATTTATATACAACCAATATATACACTCACAAGTGTGTATACACACACACACACACACACACACACATTGTAAAAAAATTATATGAGTTTTAGAAAGAAGAGTTGGAATTCTAGGAATTGGCCACATTTTGCTGTGTGATCCTTGGCTAGTCAGTCAACCTCTCTGAGTCTTCTCACGCAAACCTTTGGATGTTTAAAACTTATAAAATTAAATAGTAATAACTAAAAGGTATGTTTAAATTATAAATTAGCTTTCAGAGTAGCAAGTTTCTTTATAGAATTTTCACTCTTAGTTTCTTCTTTGAAGCCCAATTCTTTCTGTCTGTTCATCAGCTCATTCAGAAGCACTGTTAACAAATGATAGTAGTTCTGCACACACACACACACACACACACACACACACACACACACACACACACTTTTTTTTTAAAGTTTTGAATGATTTTAACTCTGTAACTTAAGAGATTTGTAGTAAAGGGTCTTTCCAAAGTACAAATTACTTATGGAGTGGCTGTGAGCCTCGGCATCTGAGCAAGCTTCAGTGGGGACAGACAACAGCTTTCCTCTGAGGAACACTAATCTCTAACTAGGAGACACAGGCTGATGAGATGGCCAGTGCGTAAGGACACCTGTGGCTAAGCCTGATGACCTGAGTTTTATCCTCTAGGACCTAATATTGTAAGAACCAAGTCCTGCAAGGTGTTCTATGAGTTCCACAAGTACACACACACACACACACACACACACACACACACACACACACACACACAAATAAATAAATAAATAGATACATACATACACAAATAAATAGATATATATATATGCATGCATAAATAGACACATACATATATACATACACACATCCAAGAACTTTGGGTGGCAAAAAATGGTTTGGAAGGGTTTTAAAAAAATTAAAAGACACACAATTGGGTGAGTAGGAAAAGGGAGTGGAGCTAGGAAGAGTTAGGGCAGGGAAGTAAATATCATCCAAACACATCGTAAGAAATTGATTTTTTTTTTTTTTTTTTGGTTTTTCGAGACAGGATTTCTCTGTGTAGCTTTGCGCCTTTTCCTGGAACTCACTTGGTAGCCCAGGCTGGCCTCGAACTCACAGAGATCTGCCTGCCTCTGCCTCCCGAGTGCTGGGATTAAAGGCGTGCGCCACCAACGCCCGGCAAGAAATTGAAACTTTCAAAAATAACTAATTAAAAGAATAAATGTCCAGTCCCATGCATGTGTCCAACCCCACAGCTGTTGGTCTGATTACTGGTGTAGACCAGCTCAGGCACCCACTCCACCATTGCTAGTAGTCTAAGCTAGGGTCATCCTTGTGGAATCCTGGGAACTTCTCTAGCACCAAGTTTCTCCCTATCCCTATGATGTCTCCCTCTATCAAGATATCTCGTTCACTCCTCTCCCACTCCATCCCTGTTCCAGCTCGACCATCTTGTTCCCTTATGTTCTCATCCCCTGTCCCCTATCCTCTATTGCCCCCCTCACCCCCGGTTTACTCATGGAGATCTCATTGGTTTCTCCTTCCCAGGTCAATCCATGTATCCCTTTTAGGGTCCTCCTTGTTAGCTAGTTTCTCTGGAGCTGTGGGTTGTAGTCTGGTTATCCTTTGTTTTACATCTAGTATCCACTTATGATGGATAAATACCACATTTGTCTTGGCCCTCTGCATAAGTTAGACAGTTGTGTAGTTTGGTCTGTTTAAGGGGCCCCTGGCAGTGGGATCAGAATCTATCCTTGGTGCATGAGCAGGCTTTTTGGAGCCCACTACCTATGGTAGGACACCTTGCACAGCTTTGATGCAGGGGAAGGGGCTTGGACCTGCCTCATCTGAATGGGAGGCCTTTACTTTTCAGAGGAGGGAATGAGGGATGGATTGAGGGGGAAGGCTGGGGGTGAGTGGGAGGAGGGGGATCTGTGGTTGGTATGTAAAATGAATAGAAAATTTCTTAATAAAGGGATAAATAAATAAATAAATAAATGTTAAAAAAAAAACCCCACAAAACTTTAAAAGGCACAAAGCCACAGAGCCTCTCTTCCAAGGGTAGCAGCCTGGCTGCTGTCTCTGTGCTGCCCATATCAAATTCTAAGGTGTTTTATGTAACCCATTTTGGTGCTGTGCCCCTAAGCCAATGTAGAGAAAATAGGCCTGTAGTTGTTTTCCTGAAATTTCCAAACACTGAAAGTTCCACAGAGTGTGCGTGAATCCTCTGCCCTCTGACCCAGCAAAAGCTTCCGTCCAACTTTCATGCAGGAGGAAGCCAGGCACTGTACTGCTTACGTTTTCTCTTTGTTAAACTCCTTCCTCACCCCTGAAGAGAGCCCACTCTTCCCCATTTCCTATCTCTGCCAACTGCTGGGGGGGGGGGAGGGTGGTCTCAGAGGCTTGGTCCTCCTTTTTCTCGCCTCTCTCTGTGTCTCTTTGTTTCTGCTTGAGAAAGAAACTGACCAGGGTCTCTTAACTCTGAAGGCTCCTCCCCTTCTACTTCTTCCTAAATCTAGGAAATACCAGCCACCATTTCAGAGGCAGGGGACAGAGGTTCTTCCGGTAGCATAACATTTTGGTTATCTGGTTGCCTGAGGCCTCAAATGCAAGCCGGAAATGATGGAAAGGGAGGGTCAGCAAGAGACAGAATGGAGAACAGACCTCCCTCATCAGCCAAGTCCCCTGAAGAACGGTGTGTAGGGCCTAGGTGAAGCCCTTACCACAAGCATGAGGAGTTCGGTTCAGAGTCTACAACCCACATAAAAAAGTTGGGCATGGTAGCATGCTCCAGTAATCCCAGCATCAGAGATGCAGACCCAGGAGGCTTTATGGCCAGTCATTCTACACAATAGGTGAACTCCAAGTTCAGTGAAAGACCCTGTTCCCCCAAACAGTAGAGAGTAACCACAGAAGACTCCCAGTGTCAACCTCTGGCTTCCACAAGCATGGGTAGACAGGCATATGCACACTCATATGTATATGTTCATACAAACACAGATGCACACACAGAAATATGCACACAGAGATGCACATGGCAGGACGTGTAGAGTTCCAACTTGGAAAATGGAAAAAAACGTTAAGAAGATTATTGTTTATGGCCTTATTAGCATGCTCAGGACAACGGGAAAAGTTGGTACCAGCTCTGCTCTCAGAACCACAGCACAGGAAACTGACCTTGAGACTCACAGCCACCACCAGAATGAGTGACATGGTGAAATGAGCCATTTTTTAGCACAACATGAGCATAAGGCTTTATAATCCCAAATCCATGACTGTAAGATTAAACCACAGGCCAGATTCCATGCACATCCAGCATCTCTTTCCTGTGATCTTAGCAGCCCAAATCCTACCATGAGCTATGGATGGGACTAATCTAGAGGAAAAATGATCAGCACTGGCGCTGCCTTTGGGCCTAGAAAGAACTCTACTGGGTTTGGCATTTGCCTTGTTTAGGAGAAGGAGTAAAAGATTAGGGTCACAGACCCACGTTTATCAACAGTCAATGATGAAGCAAGCACACTGCTTACTCTCCACTGCCAACTTGATGGCATTTAGGTTCACCGTGGAAACAACGTGTCTGGGAGGAAGCCTCTAGACTGGGTTACTGGAGGTATGAAGACCAACGTAGAATGTGGGTGGCCCCATGCCATGGACCAAGGCCCCAGACTTGATAGGAAGAGGGTGAGCTGAGCAGCAGCATTTCTCTGAGTCTTGACTGCTGACAGTGTGACCAGCCGCCCTGTGTCCCTACCACCACGTCTGGCCCACTGTCCTCAGCTAGGCCCTTAAACTAAAGCCAAAATGAATCTTCCTTGGAGCTGCTTTTCCACAACAATGAGAAGAGTAATTTATGTAAAAATAAACAAATTACAACAATACCCAACACCTCCATTGCCCATTACTCCTAGATTTTTTTGAAGATAAAACCTGTCGCATCCCACTCATTGAAAAACATGCACCTTCCTCCCTCTGCCACAGCTTTTTCTTTTTTTCTTCTAGAATTTTCTTTCTTGAGCAGAGCTTCCTCAGCCTCCACTCTCCAGTCCCAACAGTCACAGCAACTGTCACTTTACTTCTGCTAGGTTCATTGCCCACCTGGACCTTCTTGCACAACTGCGTTCTCCACCCCACAACCGATTTTCATCTCTCATCATCCCTTAGTGGATTAGTGTGACAGTCTAATAACGGGCCTCTCTGCCTTTAATTTTTACCTCAGCACACTTGACAGAGTGGTGGTATTGAAACAGAATTCTGACCAAGGCATCACTCAGCAGAGAGCCTTTTGGCAGCTTCCTGTTGGATGGGGAGAAAAGTTGAGGTCTCTTCTGTCTGCAGGACACACTCCTAGTCTGTCCTTACTGATCGTGCACTTTCACCACTGCGGCTGTACCTCACACTCAGATGTCTGTCCTGACACTGTCTCACACTCAGATGTCTGTGCTGACACTGTCTCACACTCAGATGTCTGTCCTGACACTGCCTCACACTCAGATATCTGTGCTGACACTGTCCTCACACTCAGATGTCTGTGCTGACACTGTCCTCACACTCAGATGTCTGTCCTGACACTGCCTCACACTCAGATATCTGTGCTGACACTGTCCTCACACTCAGATGTCTGTGCTGACACTGTCCTCACACTCAGATGTCTGTGCTGACACTGTCCTCACACTCAGATGTCTGTCCTGACACTGTCTCACACTCAGATGTCTGTGCTGACACTGTCCTCACACTCAGATGTCTGTCCTGACACTGTCACACACTCAGATGTCTGTGCTGACACTGTCCTCACACTCAGATGTCTGTCCTGACACTGTCTCACACTCAGATGTTTGTCCTGACACTGTCCTCACACTCAGATGTCTGTGCTGACACTGTTCTCACACTCAGATGTCTGTGCTGACACTATTCTCACACTCAGATGTCTGTGCTGACACTGTCCTCACACTCAGATGTCTGTTCTGACACTATTCTCACACTCAGGTGTCTGTCCTGACACTGTCTCACACTCAGATGTCTGTGCTGACACTGTCCTCACACTCAGATGTCTGTCCTGACACTGTCACACACTCAGATGTCTGTCCTAACACTGTCACACACTCAGATGTCTGTCCTGATACTGTCTCACACTCAGATGTCTGTGCTGACACTGTCCTCACACTCAGATGTCTGTTCTGCACTGTCCCCCACACAGATGCCAATCCAGATGTGACAAATATTTGCCATCTCCCATTGACCCCTGTAAACACTGTTTCCTTTTCTTCCTGAAGACCCTTTAAGCACCCTACAAATGAGTGGCCATCTTGTGAAGCCAACTCCAGCCTTACTCTCACCCACTCCTTCTTGCTTCCCTCAGAGTCTGTGACAACCTCTACTCATCTCTCTCTCTTTCTGAAAACCATCTCCAGTGTGATATGTTATACCTGCCCCTACATGTGGGTTTGCCTCCCTACATTCCTCTTCAAAATGGTGGCTTTCATGAAGCATGGGAAAAGGCTTGACTGGAGGTGATTTGGAAGCCACCAAGACATTTATTTTAGAAATTGAGTATGGATGGAAGCAGGGAGACAAGATGCTGAGTTTGTGCTGTTGATTCTCTTGTAGGAGTGGCCACAAGGGGTCTTTCACAGGAGATCTGAAGGATGATATCAACCTTTTCAATTCTTGATAGGGTAGGGCAGAGCTTTCTCTAGCTTGTGTCCTGGGTGGCCTCTTTGGGAAAGGGCAGCAGGCTTCCTTGATACTGCTCCAGTATCTCCTGGATCCTCTTTCAACTTCTCTAACTCCTGGGCCAGCTGTGCACTTAGCTCCATGACAAAGGGCATTCAGGACAGGATACCCATGAGAGTCAGGGGTACTGTGCTATAGTCAGAACTGGCTGGGCTGTAGTTCCCCTCATTGTGAGTTCCAGCTGAGTTTTACAGGTGTCTTAGGTCTCCTCTCCCTCTATATCAACCTGCTTCACCCTGAAAAGTTCAAGTCTCAGTGCTGGGCAGGACAACAGCTGTGTAGATACCATTTAACTAGATGGTGAACTAATCCTTACAGCCAAGATATCACGTCCCCATCCCCTCTCCTGCTCTATCCATTCCTCCCTGCTCTCCATCGATCTACAATAGATCCTCTCGGTATAACTATTTCCTGATGGCTCTTCTTGACAGAACCCTGACTGATATGGCTAGATACTAAGAACTCGGTGAAATTATGTTATCAGTGGCTATAAAGCTAACCATCCCCAAACTTAGCTTCAAACAATTTGCTATCTAAAGTGGGTCAGGACAGGAGTGGCTCCTTGGAGTGGTTCTGGCTTAAAATCTCTCATAGATTCACAGTCAAGATATTAACTTGGGCAGCAAACATCAGCGGCCTGGGCTGCCACTGGAGGATCTGTCTCTAAAATGACTCTTATGGCTGTGCCATTGGCTAGAGGCCTCACTTTCTTATCATCCGGACCTCTCCACCGACCTGTTTCAGGGTGTTAAGCCTATTGCATCTAGCTTGTCTGTGTCAGGAGGAAGAAGGGGAAAAGAAGAAGAAGGAGAGGAGGCAAGAAGAGGAGAAGGAAGATTAAGAAGGAGGAGAATGAGGGAAAAGAAGAAAGGAATGAAGTAATGGAAGAAAAGAAGGAGGAGATAAGTGGGAAAAGGAAGGAGAAGAAAGTGGAGGGAGAGAGGGAGAGAGGAGGAGGAAGTAGAAGGAAAAGGGAGAGAAGGAAGCTGTAATCCTTTGTGGGCTTCAGAAGCAAACCCCAACTTATCCACCATATTCTCTGAGACAGATACATATGAAGCGTGGCTCACACTGAAAATGGAGGAATTCGATTTCACCTTTTAACGGAAGGAACATTACAAAGTTTGTGACCACATTTCAAAACCACCATATGGATAACTGAGCACCAGAGATCAGTATTTCCCATATTTCCCACCTCGTTTATACAAGGTCATACCTCTCTCTCTCTCTCTCTCTCTCTCTCTCTCTCTCTCTCTCTCTCTCTCTCTCTCTCATCCATCACCCACTAAGAGTCCTTTTCTTTTCTGTCCTTGCTTGTCTCTCTCAGTTCCTCTTCTCTCTTCCCTTCCTCCACTCTCCCTTTGATATTTCTTAAACTTGCACCCACACACTAGCAATTGTATTAAATTTAATTCCTCTACTGTAACAACCAAACTGAACTGGAGGCCCAGTAAGTGGCTATTTGTTGAATGAATAAAGTGATCGCATCATTCAAATCCTTGCTCATTAACTCCTTTATTCATTCATTGAATATTCATGGAGCATGCATTATGTTCAAAGCTCTGTACTCAGCTGGCAGAAATATAAATATGAACAAAATCTAGTTCCTATCTTTCCAGAGCTCTTGTGTTGCTTAAAGGTCAACCAATTCACCATGCACAGTCTCCAGAGGTCTTAAGGATTTACTACAGTTCTTAAGTACAGCGGCCCTGCTGTTTCACCGTGGTGACTGTGAAATACAGTCAGAAGACTGACAAGGGTGGGCTAAGTGCTCCTAAGATAGTTGCTCTGGCCAAAGTCATGGAGTCCTCTCTTGGGAGTATCCACAAAGCAGGGTCCCCCATATCCAGGCTGAGTGACAGGAATGGCTTAAGGTGAGACACTTCAGAAGGTCAAGGTGGGCCAGAATGACTCTGTCTTCTAGTCCCCACTCCTGTCTGGCCTTTAAAGATACAAGAGGAATGTGTCAAGGGGAAGGTGATATATGCTCAACCCACCTCCTCCCTCTGCGTACTGTGGTTATTTTTGGAACAAGTGCCCTAGATTTACTCCACATCACAAACAAACGTCGTCACTTTAGAGCCAGTGGGGGAGGGAGAATCAGATTCTCATTATGAAGTCCTGTGAAGGTTGTATAACCCAGCTTGATGAACCGGTCCCTCCTCTGCCATGTGTGATGTCCAGCCTAGTGAGGCCAGCTCCTGTGATGGCAAGCTAACCATTCCCAAGGCTGTTGTTGTCATGGTGGGTCAGCTTCTTGGAAGGTTCCTCTCTCCTCACTAAGGCAAAATCAACATCTCTGTAACTTCAATGCATTCCCCCCATCACAACTCTGGATTCACCTAGAATTACTTCAGTCCCCTTTAAGGGACATCAACAGCAGTAATAGAGATAACAAAAAAAAAAAGTGATAAGATTTCACCGCAGTAGTGTTGTGGAATCAGCCCAGGGACCCATCCATAGCATGGATAAAGAAATGTAGTGTGTGCCCAAAATGGGGGCTGCTCACCATAAAGAACTAAGAGTGTCACTTGCAGAAAATTGGAACTGGAGATCACCAACTGAAAGAAAGTGACTTCATACAATTAAATAACTGAGGCTTCTTTCATGTGTGGAATGTGATGAGAGGAGAAAGATAGAAGAGAAGGAAAGAGGGGCAGGAAAGGCTAATACAGGGTCAGTGGGCTCAAAGTGTGTGGTATGAATTGATCAAGATGCCATTAGAAAACATTTTACTTCGAACAATAAACAAACACTGATTTTAAAAACTCAATATTTCCTTTTGGCTAGCTTTCAGAGTCCATACCTAATGATGGGTTTCCTTGTGGCCTTTTTCATACACTTATGATGACACTTAATTCTAAGTGATCTCTTCCTGATTGTTCTCTTCTCTTTTCCCTCTTTCTGATCTCCTTTCCCTAAAATAGCTCTCCATTCTGCTTCCATGCCTGTGCTCGCCCTGACTCTCCATCCCTCTGCCTCTAAGATCACGTCTTCCATTCTCACTCATTTTCCTTTCTGCTCTCATCACCTACATGTACACACACACACACACACACACACACACACACACACACATACACATACACATAAACACACAAATACACATACACACATACACATAAACACACACAAATACACATACACACATACACATAAACACACACAAATACACATACACATAAACACACACAAACACGCACACATTTTAAATCTAGATTCTATGGTCCAGTGAGATGCCTCAGAGGATAAAGGTGATTGCAACATTTGATATTCACCTGAGAAAGGCATATTTCACTTAATATATTGATTTTCATTTCATCTATCATTTTCTACAAATACTATGATTTCATTATTTGTGGCTGAAAAAAATCTATTGTCTATATGTGCCTCATTTTCTTTATCTAGTCATCTGTTGAAGGACGTCTTGGCTGGTTCTACTTCTTGGATACTATAGTGTATTCCACTTCTTGGAAGAGCGTAGAAATAAAGATGGATATGCACACATCCCTGAGACTTAGAGTCCTCCAGGCGCCTGCCTATGAGAGGTATAGCTGAATCATGTGATAGGTAGTTCTATTTTGAGAAAAACTAGCATTTCTAAACGACTGTATTTGAGGTAACAACACTGGCGTCTTACCTTCATTTTGTTGCCCATTAGTAGAATAACTCACCATTTAAATACCGTATGCAGACACACGCACAAAATGACTCCAAATGTTTTCATTGTAGACAAAATATTCTTCCATCGATTGACGGTTCTTTGCCTTTTATCAGCCTTCCCACTTAATTCCACACTCTTCAAGACAGAGATGTATGTTTCATCCTGTGGACCACTTTCATTTACTTCTCTATCTGGGCCAGGTTGAGATGCTTCTGGGAAATCAATAAATATTTGCTAGATGTGAATGTGAGCTGTTGAATGCCATAAATCTATCTTCCAGAAGATCACGGCTTTTGTTTCTTCTTATTATTTTTATTATTTCTTATTATTGTTTGGGGGATTGTTGGTTTATTGGTTGATGTTGTTTTGAGACAGGGTCTCAGGTATCTCAGACCGGCCTTAAACTTGCTATACAGCTATAGATAACCTTGATTTCCTTATCCTCCTGCCTCTACCTCCGGAGTTTTGGGACCAAAGGCATACACTGCCACACCTACTTTTATTGGATGCTGGGTATTGAATTTAGGACTTTGTGTGATCTAGGTAGGCACTTTACCAACTGAGCTACACACTTATAGCCTCAGGTACCATCTGTCTTCACATAGATTTGCTCATTAGTTTTCAGACACACATTTGCTGTTCTGAACATAGGAGAAAGACACTGACTTCAAGAAGGGAAGACTAAGATTCAAATTCAATTTCTGCCAACTTGCTCCCTTAAAGCCCTCTTTGATCTTCTGCTTAGGTAAGTTGGGAAAGAGGAGACAGAATGCAGGGCTCTGTGTAAGCATTAAATAAGATGTCATCTACTGACACTTGTGGGACATCCACCCTACCCCCACTACAATCATTAATCTTTCACATGGAACATCCTATAGAATCCTCACATGAAGATCCAAGACAGAGCTATCGGCTATCATTTCCCTAGATTACCATGAAGTCATGGAGACCTAGAACAATCAAGCATCTATACATAGAATAAGGAAAAGGCCACCCCTTAACCCAAGTCATGCAACCCAGGACCCAAGATCCTAACACATCCTCTACCCTTCCTCACACACAATGCTCAGGAAGTGTCTGGCTCAGGCCATGCCTTGGAAGTGCTTATCAAAGGGATGCTGGTGGTAAGACATGCTTGGATAGTAACCAGTGCCTCACAGTTATCCTCAGTCTCTCTCCAGCATCTTTCCCCAAGCACCACTGACAGCATCTCAAGATTATCTACTGACGTCATCAACTATCAAATAAGCATCAGGGACTAATCAAGAGAGAGATTGCCTAAGAATAGCTTTTATCTTTCCCACACCACTGGCGAATATCATCTGCATCTACAGAACCTAATCAGAATACTTGCTGATTTGAAAGCAAATATAATAACAGTAAGAACACCACTTATTAGCATGCAGCTTAGAAAGTGGCTCATCCCAAATAGTCTGTTTTTACACATGAGAAGTTTTGAGATTACTCAGATGATACAGATATTACTCGGAGGCAAGAAAGGGGAGAGAGATGTAAAATCAAGAAACCCCACAGAGAGTTATCAACAGTTTGCCTTTTGTGGCTGGGGGCATGGGATGAGTTTAGGAAAAGATGAGGCAGGAATCAAGGAACTGCAGAGTTGGAGACACAATTTGGGAGAACAGAGAGTCCGTAAGGGAAACAACCATGAAACCTGCTACCACAAGCTATCACCAGAGGTAGGCACACATAATTGCTGAAGTCCTTGGCAACCTTGGTACACAACATAGCCCTGTTTTGTGGACAACACAAGTAGGCTCAGGGAGGTGGAGGAACTTGTCTAGAGTGAGCAAACATATAAAGGTCAGATCCAGAGTGCAAACAGTTGTGATCTTCAATTCATGGTTCATAGTTGGTGCTTGCAGTCATGCATGCATGCACGTGTGTGTGAAAGAGTGAGCACTTAATTTTAGAGTACATTTAGTTTAATCTCCTTCTTGTCCAAACCATTCTTCCTCCTTTTGTTCTGACTAGACCCCTCTCAATATCACAGCACTCAATACAATCTGAAATCTGACGGCTCAAAGCTCTTATAATTCTAGCCTAGACTTCCCCATGAGTTGCAGATTTACAGTACTTACTAGCCTAGATGACATTGCCACTTAAACACCAAGCACTAATCTTAGATTTAACACCCACCCCCAACTAATCCTGGATCTCATCTCCAAATCATCAATTCATCCTACAATCTCCCTCACTACAAAGTTTGGGGTTACCACTTGGCTAGCTCAAGACATGTTTACCTCCTTGTCCTCTTGGCCCCACAAATATTGACCCTGTGGCACCAGTCTGCCTGTTTTTGACTCCTTCATCCCATTTCCACCCAGATTGTTGCAGAAACTGTGGTCATTCCATTTCAATTCCCATCCTCCTCTTTATTATCTGCTTACCCTTAGAGTGGAAACCCAACCTCCCTTAGTGACTCATAAGACACTGTGATTTAACCTCTATACAAACACTTCAGTATCATGACAACTGAGATGTCTACCACGTGACTGAAGAATAAGTAGCACATACAGTGTGGATACACTGGTTAAAGATATGATTCATGTCCCATGTGGAACAGATTAAGAGGAATGAGATTTCATCCTGTTATCTACAACACCGTGTAACTGAGTACTTATGATTTGCTTTTAGAATTTTCCACTTAATACTTTTGGACAAATGTTGGCCATGAGTTACAGAAACTGTAGAAAGTAGAACTGTGGATTAGAAGGGAATCTGCTGTATTGTCTAAACGAGCTGTCACCAAACAGAGCTTGGAGCATAAGCTGTCACTGAGCATCTCTTTGGGGACAAACACGAAGTTCAGCCTGTGTCATTATGGCAGTTATGATAAAGGCATTACACTCCATCTCATGGCCTCAGTTTACTCTCTTTGTGACATTTTCTCTTACATTATGTTATCAATGGGTTTTGTGCAACTCACTCATGACCACTCTGTTCCAGCACCAGGTCCCTGAGGGTAAAGTCAAGTTACTCTAACCTACAGTAGCAGCACTGCAGTGCTGAGCACATGGAGAGCCACCAGCATAGAGCTCTGACGGACAAGGGTACTTCTCGAAGGTCAATACGTATAATGCGGCTGTATAACAATGCACACTAGACAAGTGAACAATACATCCTGGAGTAACACTGGCTGTGCTGTACTTCACATCTCCACATCCCTGAGCTTACTAAGTTCTATGGAAGTAGGGTGCTATACTCGCCCTTCAGAGTGGGATTGGATTACAGATGGACAGCACCAATATGTGTAGACTAAATTCTAAAGTCTTAGTAAATAAGAAACACAGAGCCAAACACAGAGGAAATGGCCAAAGAGATCAGAGCAATAGTCATGACTAGCTTTAGCTTACCACCAGCATTAGCTTCCCCAGAGAGAGAGACCTCTTCCTGCCTAACCTGTGCTTTTATTGCTTTCCTATTCTGCCTTCTCATTGGCTCTAAGCCCAGCCACATGACTTCCTTGTCACTGCCTGTCTATGCAGACCTCCAGGTCTCTATGGTTGGTACTGGGATTAAAGGTTCAGGTCACCACACTTGGCTGTGTCCTTGACCACACAGACTCTGCCTGCCATGTGATCGGATTAAGGGCATGGGCTACCACTGCCTGACTGCTATTCCTGGCTCGCTATGACCTCTGATCTCCAGGCAAACTTTATTTATTAACATACAAATAAAATCACATTTCAGCACAGATAAAGTATTATCATAATATTGGCTTTTCATATGTTATCTGGGCATCTAAACTCAGGTCCTCATGTGTACACAGGAAGCACTTCATCCACTAAGCCATCTTCCCAGCCCGTGTTCTCCTGCTTTACAGATCTGGACAGTCACTCCCAGAGGAAGAAGACACTTCACAGGGACACAATCAGCAAATGACAGTGCCTACCAGGACTTGTCTCTCAGGAAGGTCTGTTCTTTTCAGGTTTTAGCCTCAATGTAACCTCCACAGAGAAGTATTCTCTTATACTTCTGGAACCCAGTTATAGCAACTCTTGCCCCCACAGGCATACACCACCCTCTGCTCTTCTCCTCTATAGTATTCTCTGCTTGTGACATTTTTACACTATATTGTCTTCTTGAATTTGACCATGAACTTTATAAGAAGAATGACCACCACTTAGTGGTGTTAGAACCCCAGAACCCAAAATGGCACCTGACACTTATCAGATGCATAATGCGTCTCTGGGATGTAAACTGAGTCAAGATCCCAGGCATTAAATGATACCATTTCATTTTCCGTATGTCATCATTCAAGTATTAGCAGAGGCAAATCTTGCAGGAAGTACTTCAGGAAACAGACACTGCATTCTCCAGCGTAGGTCTACCCCGCACCTCGCTAGTTTCCTCTGCTTGAGAACTAACTTGGAATTTACACAGACAGAACACATTCTTTATACATTATATTCTTTTTGCAACAGAATGTAAGAGAGTAGGAACAAAACTTGATGCTAAACCGCCAGGCAGAAAACCATGACGACAGTGCCCTGGGCCTAATAAAAGTGGGAAGATTCCCTAATTGAGTCTGATCACTTCCATTTTCAAAAGACCATGTCTCAACCACATCGCTGTATAGGAACAATTGTCCCAAAGACATTCCTGGCATCATTTCACATAGCCAGTGAATTGCTGGAGGCAGCCAAGAAAGAATTCTAGGTGTCTTTTGGGGCGTGCTTGCTGCCTAGGCTGTGAAATGAGAAGGTCATTCATCCTCCAGCAGCATGTTCCAGGGCCTGTGTGGCCCCTTTTCTGGTCAGCCATGAAGTGAAAGTTTCTCTTCTGCCCACACCACCAAGACGCCATGATGTTCTCACCATTCAGGTCCCTGGAACCAAGCAGCCATGGACTTAGCCCTCAGAAACCATGAGCCAAGACCAGCCTTTCCTGAGTTGTCCTCCCCTGTGTCCTGGTTGCAGCTATGCACAAGTGACTAGCACAGAAGATGTGTTCTTTGTCGGGGCCTGGTTGCATCTCAGCTTTTGCTCTGCCTCTGTCTGGCCGTGCATTCTCAGAGAAACTGCTTGCCCTAAGTTCTGAATGTCAGTGTTTTGAAGAAAAAGTATCCTTGAGGGGCATCCTTGACAGTCGGATAACTTAGTCACCTCCTGAGCTGATACATTGTTAGGAAAGCCAGGGTTCTGTGAGTGTAAGAATAATTGTGTGGGCCACTAACGTTAGTTGTTTTTATTTTCCTTCCCAGAAGGTGCTATATAGTCTATTGAAAGTTATCTGAAAATACTACGTGTTTTATTTTTTTTTAAAGAAATAAGTTAGAAGCTGGGCGGAGGCGGCGCATACCTTTAATCCCAACACTTGGGAGGCAGAGGCAGGCGGATCTCTGTGAGTTCGAGGCCAGCCTGGACTACAGAGTGAGTTCCAGGAAAGGCGCAAAGCTACACAGAGAAACCATGTCTTGAAAAACCAAAAAAAAAAAAAAAAAAAAAAGAAAGAAAGAAAGAAAGAAAGAAAGAAAGAAAGAAAGAAAGAAAGAAAGAAAGAAAGAAAGAAAGAAGTTAGAATAACTTGTAACCTGACCACCCACTGTCAGTCCGCTGTGATGTTTCCTAGCTGACATTTTTCTGTCGGATAGACTAGGAGTATTCAGGGATGCGAACTTGAGATTCTTTTACTGTCTTAAAGAATATATTGGAGAAGCATTTGATGGGGAAGATGAGCCTGGGGATGTGTAGTTCAGAGAGAAGCTGAGAGAAAGTGGCTCTTTGCATAAAGGAATGAGAGAAATGTGCAGCGCTCCTAAGAGGGAGAAACAAAGACATGAAAAAGGCCAGAGTCACTGAGATCCTAGGAGCCTGGGGGCTAATGGAAAGTTTCTTGAGATGGATGGAAATCTGAGTAAAAAAAATCTATGCCTCTTACTCTGGTTAAAGTCATTTACTCAGCTATTAAATCCACATAACTTTCATCACATTGCAAATAGTGTGTGTATGTGTGCAGGGGCGTGCATGCGTGAGTGTGTGAGAAGGGATGCTGGGCACATGGCTGGTTCAGGTAGCCACTTCCTTATGTCATGTTCATATCTACATTCACTGGTATGTACATCATGGTTATTTATACTTGAGGAAGAAAAGGAATTTGGTTGAAATTGGTTGGGAAAGAGGGATGGGGCCATGATCAGGTGTCTGTGTTAGACAGGATGGCTGCTTTCAAAGGGTGAAGACCATTATAGCTTAAATCTAAAATTCCCTTTATAGTCTCAAGTTTTGAATGTCTGTTCCCCAGCAGCTGATACTGATTTGGGAGGCTTGAGAAGCTAGAGTCCTGCTGTAGGAAGTAGGATGCTAAGGGCTGACCACTGCAAACCGACCTGACCTTCATTGCCTTGCCCTGTGCTTCTTAGCCCCCGAGATGGGAACAGCTTCTGCTGCACGTTCCCACCATCATGAACTGAGCTGCTCCACCCTGCCTTCCCCACCATGACAGAAACCAGGAACCACAAGTCTCTACTCTCTCCGGTTGTTTCTATCAGGTACCGTGGTCACGTGATGGAAAAGTAACTATTACAGAAATGTAGCTTAGACTTACATAGGCAGAGAGACAGATTATTGGCTTAGCTCAGTAGTTCACTCACGGTCAGGAGTGGACAGGACTAGGTACCTAGCATGACTAAGAGGTGTGACACGTGGCAGGGCCAGTTACCGCAGCAAGTTCAAGTCCTGGAACTCAATGCAGAAGCTGCAGTGTGGGTGTCTGCCTAACTTCTTTAAGTTCAGGTCCCTTTTTAGTCACAGAAAGCATTGTTCTCCTTCCTCTCTGAGGTGGAAGCCGCTTTCTGATTCCCGTAGATTCCCCCGTGGCAGCAGCCAGAAAGAGCTCTCCACCCCACCAACCTGCACCCACCTACCTAGGAACTAAGTGGGTCTAAAACTCCAATCTGTCAAGGATGGGACCCAGGGTGACGAGGATGTAGCTCAGATGGCAGAGTGCTTGCCTAGCGTGCACGAAGCCATGGGTTCAAACATCATATAAAGTGGCTGCGGCTTACATACCTGAAATCTCAGCACCTGGGTAGTAGGGGCGGAAGAATCAGGACTTCAAGATCATCCTTGGCTACAGAGTGTGTATATGTGTACGTGTGTGTGTGTGTGTGTGTGTGTGTGTGTGTGTGTGTGTGTGTGTATTTGTATGGGTGTATGTATGCATTTGTGTGTGTGTATGTGTCTTAGGGATTCTTCTATGATACTTCCTATATATACAGCCATAGTCCAAAGTATTTTCCAGACCCCAGACCATTAATTCTCCAAACATTCCTAAGACACAGAAGTTGCTTGTATCCATTTTCCAGACTGGGAATGTGCCTCTTGGAGAAGCTAGCTTCCTAGTTAGCAATGCAGAGCTGGGACTCAAACCAGGCAGGCTGGCTTCTGAAACCATGTCTGCTGTGCTGGCACTTTTCTTGAGTGAGAAAGGCAGCCTTGAAACTGGAGTTGTAATACGATCCAATGTTTATTTCTGAAGCACATATATCATTTCTTTGTGTCTATATATACATGGAAATGAATGAGAAACAGCAGGTCTGGATAGCTGTGCGGCGACATTTTCACAGGAGTAATTCTGAGCAGAGGGCTGTGTCAGCTTTTACTTTCTCCTTTCTACATCTTAAAATTGCTGGTTTATTTTCCACATAAAAGCATGTTATTTTTATAAACAGAGAAGAAGTAAACAAGGCAGCTTTCACTTTGGAGAAAGAATAAGCAAATCTGCTCCGAGCCCTGAGGCTTGTCTAGAAATGATCTCCAAGACCAAGGGACCCCCTCCCCCCACCCACACGCGCACACACGCACACACGCGCACACACACACGCACACACAC
>CABHPR010134025.1:28448-40493 GCA_902168415.1 Peromyscus melanophrys
CACACACACACACACGCGCACACACACACACACGCGCGCACACGCGCACACACGCGCACACACACACACACACGCACACACACACACACGCGCACACACGCGCACACGCGCACACGCGCACACACACACACACACACGCGCGCGCACACACACACACGCGCGCACACACGCGCACACACGCGCACACACGCGCACACACGCGCACACGCGCACACACACACACACGTCTTCTGGGGTTCCCTGGCTTGTTCTCTGGGGTCTTCAGAGGCATACTTTCTGAGCTCTTCCGTCCTCAACTAGGCTCCACAGATAAATAACCATGCTTACTCTATGGCTAATTTAGATAGAGCTTTAATTTGCCGTGTCTGACCTTCCCGGCAGATTAAATTAATTACCATCTGTCTTGGTATTCTCAGGCTGCCATGGCAAAATATCATAGACTGGGCAGATCTTGAAGAACAGGGAGTTACTTTCTCACAGCACAAGTCCACAGCGAAACTCCACCATGACTGAGTGTCTGGAAGGACCTTCTCCTGTGTTGAAGAGGCTTCCTTATCCTCTTCTTCCATGGGTATGTGCCTGCAGGGGCAGGTGGGTGAGTGTTCTTGTGTCTCTTTTAAGGATACTAATTACTATGGGGTCAGAAACAAATACTTTGGACCTCACTTATCCTTAGTCACCTCCTGTCTTAGCTAAGCTTTCTATTACTGTGATAAAATACCATGACCAAAAGCAATTTGGAGAAGAAAGGGTTTATTTTAGCTATTGTTCCACGTCACAGTCCATCATCCAGGAAAGTCATGGCAGGAACCTGGAGGCAGGAGCTGATGCAGAGACCAAGGAAAGGTGTCGGGGACTGACTTTCTTCCACTGCTCAGCCCACTTTCTCATAGCACCCAGGACAACCAGTCCAAGGGTGGAACCACCCACAGTGGGCTGGGCCATCCCACATCAATCACTAATTAAGAGAAGTCCCTACAGGCTTGCCTATAGCCAAATCTTTTGGAGGCATTTTCTCAATTGAGGTTCCCCCACGCTGTGACTCTAAGCTCATATCAGGTACACATAAAAACAGCACATCTTCTAAAGGCTCAGGACAACCTGACTGGGGATCAGAGGATCGGTGTGTGAGGTTGTTTTTATTTTTTATTTTTTTTCGAGACAGGGTTTCTCCATGTAGTTTTGGTTCCTGTTCTGAGTCTCGCTCTGTAGACCAGGCTGGCCTTGAACTCACAGAGATTCGCCTGGCTCTGCCTCCCAAGTGCTGGGATTAAAGGTGTGTGCCACCGCTGCCCAGCCTCTTTTTTTAATTTTTAAGTGATTTGATTACAACATTTACTCTAACTTGCGTATATGTATGTATGTGACGTGTATGTAGGTGCATATGCACACTTGTGTTGTGTGCATAGACGCCAGAGGTCAATGTCCAATATCTTTTTCAATTACTCCTCACCTTATTTTTGAGATGGGGTCTCTCACTGGTCTGGAGCTAGATTCAGCTAGACTGGATGGCCAGACAGTCGCAGGGTCTCTGCTTCCCCTGTACTGGGATTACAGGCACGTGCTACCCTGCTTGGCTTTGCTACATGCTTCTGGAGATTCAAACTTTTGGTCTTCCACCTCCACGGCAAGTGCTTTTCTGACTGGGCCTCCTCCTCAGCCAGCATGAGCTTTGAAGAAATGCAGTGCGGTCTGTCACCGTTGTGTTGGTCATGAGGAACACGACCTCCAACCCTTGCCTCTGGTCACTTCAGTGAGAAATTCACATCCCAGTGTCTGTGACTAAAGCCCTCAAGCTGCCTGGTAAGCCTTTAAGTGTGTTTAGATGAAATAGTTTTATAAAATGGTTTTTGACATTTTCTTCTAAGATAGAGGAAACAAATACAGTGAAATTCGTTCACTGATTTAGTTATGTTTTATCCAGAGTGACAGGATGAGGCTGAAATATGTAAGCTTTTGGGGATAGACAAAGTTCAGTCCAGGTCACTTACTCATTCAGCATGTGGTCTTGGGTGTATATTTAACATAGTAAGAGCCACAGGGTCTCCTTAAGTGCCTCTGAGTCCGGTTCAGAGGTACTGGGAGACGAGTGGTCACCTGAGCTCACAACACCAAAGGCTAATGCCTAGTTTGAATCACATGAATCATCAAAAGATTGAAATTCACAGACAATGGATAAGCCTGAAAGCAAAAGAATCTTATTAAGCAGCAGGGGAAGCTGTGCACTTGAGACCAGTGCTGGGACCTTGGCTCAATGGCCACCAGAACTTCTGTTCAAGAGGAAGGGTATCAAGAGAAGCCGCCTCTGCCTGACTCTTGCTTGAGTGTTAAAGGGGAATTTTGGAAGGAGAGGGAGACTGCAAGAGAAGCAGTCACAAACTGTCCATCAGCACACGGTTGGCCGCTTGTCTCTGTGTTTTTCTGTAGGAACAAAGATGCCTTCAGCTGCAGCTAGCAAGTGTAAGCCTTCTAGGTCAGGTGACATTGTGACTACCTGGTGTGATCCACCTCCCGGTCTCGACAGCATCCCGAACCTCGATTTTCCGCATCAGTTAATGTGAACAAGAAGGCGATGTCTCCACAAAAGTGACAGAAAATAAATGGGGCCACGAACGTCACAGCAGACGGTGTAAGGACATCAGGTGGCACACATGGAAAGAGTATATCAATGAGATACGGAAGTATCTGATGGACTGCTTAAAATCAGACAATCAGCAAAGTCCCAAGCTTTTTGGGGAGTGAGGTGATCGACTCATGATTCCCATTCATTCAACTGTTGGGAGGCTTGGCTTTGCACTGTGTGTGTGGCTTAAGCCAATTTCAATGCCTCACTAAAATTCTGGTCCTGTTTGTAAGTGGGAACATTAATCACCTTAAAGAAATGTGGGATTAAATTCAGCCACTCACCTACCAGCCTGTGATTTCACATGCGTTTATAATTATTATGTGCTGTTTTTTTGTTTTGTTTTAATATTCCAGAATTAAACTTCACGTCACCACTGTAAAGGGAAAAATACCACTAACATTTACAGTACCAGAGGTCATGTGTGGAAGATGTGCCTTATAAAAAGCAAGTTGGAAGTGAGGTGACACTATTTAAAGGTGGGTTATGGAATGTCACCTGCTGGTGGCTCTGAATTTTTGCATTAAATTAAAAAAACAAACAGCTTTTAGAGAGGTGTGCACATGGCAAAGAGGTAAACTAGTAACCATGGGTGGCTTTCTCCCAGCTTTGGAGGTACCAGGGGGATAAGGGAGGTGGGCATACAAGGGCTCCTTTAGGTCCTAGACCCTTAGGATGATGAAAAGCTGCTAAGCCCTGCTAGAGTGGGCTGAAGGTGGAGTGGATAGGGCTTGTGGGCATGAGTGGGGCTTGTTCAGGGCTGCAGTGGAACTCTTTTTTTCTCCCTAGCACTTTCCTGAGAGCTGGTTGCCCATTCTGTTGGCTACTGAGGGACAGAGATACAGCCATACCATGTGGGAGCTGTAGAGTGTCTTCAGGATAGAACCATTTTGGGTAGGGGCAGAACCAATTATAGCGAGAATAGGTGAATTATCCACCCCATGATCATACTGGCCTTTCACAATACACGTCACCCTTGTGGCCTAGTCACCTATAGAGGACACTGTATCTATGTCATCAAAAATTGCCTGTGGTGAGGATGCTGGATAGTAACTAAAGTTTATAAGAGACCTAGAAATACAGCTTTAATCAAAATTCCAAGCAAAATCTCAGCATATGGGTTGATCTTCATGTTGAGTAAAATTAAAGATGGGTACTGAGAACAATGTTTTAGAAGAATAATGATAGACAAAGAGATGTTGAAACTAAAAATAGTATGCATTCTAGAAAAGGAGAAAATAGAACTAGAAAGGAGGTATATTTATAAATGGATACTTAAAAATGAACAGTAGATGGAGTCATGTAGGTGTATGTTCATAGATAGATGGGTGGATCTGTGGATGCATGGATGACTGAATAGATGGATGAACGGCTACGTGTGTTCATGGATAGACAAATGATAAACAGATGGATGAATAGATAGGTGTGTGGATGGGTACAAGGGGATGTAAAAGCATGCATGGAGGGATCCAAGATTAGTGTGTATATACACCTGGATTTGTGGATACAAGATTATTTACATGGATGTATAGATGGGTAAAATCATGAATATGTGAATGGATAGATGAATGCTGGTGGGTGGGTGGGTGGGTGGGTGGGTGAAAATGATGTTGGAATCCGGATGATTTCTGCTATCACAGGATAGCCACACTGGGGAGGAAGAGCAGCAGATACTCCACAGAAGAAAAAGATCAGTTTTAAGAAAAATAGCTTTCCATCTTTTGCACTCAATCTAGGTGAAATATTTAAAAGATGAAACTTCTGATGCTCTTTTAAGGTATGAATGATAGGGGCCTGGAAATTATCAAGAACACTTCCCTGAGGTGTACATAGGTCATGTAAAAAACACACAAACACACATAAAAGCAATTTTATAAAAACAAGGCCATAAATTTGAAAGAAAGCAAGATAGGTATACAGAAGGTTTGGATGGAAGAAAAGGAAGGGGAAATATAATAATTTTACTATAATCTCAAAAAATAAGAATATATTTAAAAGAAAAAACAAAGTAGTTTTCCTTCATTATCCCATATTTTACTTTGGGCATCAAATATGACAGCTGACGTTGAAATCTTGAAGAGTCTTAGCCTGTCCATCAACCAGCATAGTCAGTCTTTAAACCTGGCACCCACCAAACACAGATGTTTATTTTCCTAACAATGCCCTCACTCACATGAGCCACAGGAATGCAAGTCCATGTCCTTCCCAGTCTCAACGAGCTAGCATCTTAAAAAATAGATATATATATTTAGGGCTTTCAAAGAGATAATGAGCAATTTCTAATAATTATTTGAAGCTATTAAAGTTGGTCCCAGTACAATTAATGCTACTGTTGAATCTTGATAATACCGGAAAGATAATTTAAGCCTGGTGCAAGGATGGCTGCCAAGATGTGCTCAACAATAGAACTGAATTTTCAAACATACAGATGTAATTTTTTTCCAACAGTCCAAATTGAAGTGAATGGAGTTTCAATGCAATGATAATGTCATATAAATTTCCTAGAACATTCAGAGTTGAGAGGCAGATGTTCCCAGGAAGGGAACAAATTGGTGAGGGCCCTGGCCTAGTTCCCTAGGAGCTGGATACAGTGCCAATATGGAGTACCAAGCTTGCAGCAGAATGACTGAGGATTCTTGGAGTCAGGACTTCTGTATTCAATGCCAGTGGAGACTTACCAAGTTGCCATAAATACAATGACCTAAGATATCACATGTTTATTCCTATCAGTTCTAGAAATCAGAAGTTGAGAGTTAAGGTCACAAAGGCCAGATCCTTCTGGGGACACCTAGGAGAACCAATCCACATCTTCCTGCCCTCTGCAGGTTGCTGTTCCTAGCATTCTTGGTCTGTACACCAACCTCTGCCTCATGTTCACATCATCCTCTCCTCTCTTCTTGCTTCTTCCCTCCTTTCTCTTCTGTCTTCTCTTATTCTCTTTCCTCTTCCACTTCTGACTTGATTGAGGCTCACTCTGGTCCAGAATATGCTCAACTTGAGATCCTTAAGTCTATCTAAAAAGACCTTTTCCCAGATAAGTTCTTGTTAATTCATAGATTTGGACTCTCAGGGTATGTAGTTAAAAGCTATCTCTCAGTCTACCACAAGTCCTAAGACAAATGGCCCTTACTTATGTCTGGCTTTGTCCCTGTGAGCGTCTCCATCACACACTCCCTAACTTATTCAGGGATGCACAGACCCTCTTTCTATTCTGCAAACCCAAAAAGCCTATCTTGAACCAAGAACCTGCTCTGCCTTTATCAGACTCTTCATCTTGTTGCCCACAGTGACTGGTTCCACTGTTTTGGACTGTGAGTCAGAATACTAAGGCAGAAGAGAGTAGAAAAGCAGGGATGCTCACCTCATGGCAGCCATAAAGCAGAGAAAGAGAAAGAGGGTAGGGTAGGGAAGGATTGCCTTCAAAGATACAGCTCCTGAGACCCACTTCCTCAAAGCAGGCTCTTCCTCATTATAGGCTGTTGGTCAAGTTAGCACCCTCTAATCAGCCATCTTCCAAGAGTGCTCCAGTTAGGGGCCAAGCCTCCCACCTAAGAGACGTTTCAACAAGAATGCTGTGCTGCCATCCTGCCTTCCCTGCCCGGGTGGTCATCCCTGTCTACTCTATAGAGACTGTCACAACATTTTCAATCCCTTTCCACTATGTGATTCCATTTTACCTGTTCACTGTATCATCTGAAATTATTGCAGGTATGTGTTTATGCTTTTCTTTCCTTTCACTAAATGATGAAGTCTTCCCCTGAGTGTTATCGACCAAAGTAAGATCTACAGTGATCCGAGCAATTTCTGCCCTATTGTAGATGCTCAGTGAAGTGCTGTTAAGTCAATGATTGACTGACTATATAATTCAACCCCCAGGCATCACAAAGTCAAGTTCATAATGTGAGAAATTGTCTGATATTCAAAATTGAAGAGAAGTTTTCAGAATCAAGGCCACAAGACATACAACAAGGAGCACTCTCTTGTTTACAGAGATAACATGTGTTAAAAAAAAAAAGGCTTATTCTCTGAAGCAAGCATGTATACATTGTTGATGGGAATTTAAATTAATACAGCCATTATTGCAAATGGCATAAAAGCTGAAAATAGCACTGCCAATTGGCACAGCAATGGTGCTGCTGGATGTGCACACCCAAGGAAAATGAGCGAATCACAGAGCCATCGCCAGGCCTAGGGAAATGGTTCAGTTGGTAAAGTGCCTGCCACACAATGAGGACCTGCGAGTGGTGGTATATGCTTGCAATCTCATCTTGGCACTAAGGAAGGTGCTGATTGATAGGTCCCTGGGTCTTGCTGGCCAGCCATCCTAGCCATTTGTGACCTTCATCTCAGTGAACAAGTGGTATGGCCTGGTGGTGGTGGCACATGCCTTTAATCTCAGCACTCAGGAGACAGAAGCAGGCAGATCTCTGTGAGTTTGAGGCCAGCCTAGTCTACAGAGTGAGTTCCAGAATGGGCTCCAAAAGCTACAGAGAAACCCTGTCTCTGAAAAACAAGTTGTCTGACTTGGGAGGAATGACACCCAAGTTTGAACTCTGGGCTATACATCCATGCACACATACACACATGCATGCATACCTACAAATGCATACATGTGCCCACACACATTTGAACATGCACACAAACTCATAGAAATAGAGAGAGATTCACTTCCACAGTTATTTCAGGTCTAGACACAATATTCAAGATAGGAAAGCAACTCAAGTGTCCAGCAGTGGATGAATGGGTAAACAGAATGTGTAGGTATACAATGTAGTGTAATTCTGCTCTAAAAAGCATAAACTCTTGTTATTTCTGCAATGTGGATGAACTTGGAGAACATTATATTAAGTGAAATAAGTTGGTCACATAAAGAAAAACACCCCATGTTTTTCTCACTTGCCTTCTGAAAGCTTAAATAATTGATACCACAGAAGCAGAATAGTGAGGCCAGCAACAGGAGATGATGAAGGGCCAGAGTGAGGTCAGGTAAGGGGTACTAGGAAAAACTTAGAGGAGAGGAATGATCTCTAGTGTTCAGTAGCACAGTGGGGTGAACATAGTTAATATTGAAACAGTGGAACAAGAGAATTTTGATTTCTCCAATACGAAGAAATGATGAATGACAATTAAAGACAATTAAAAAATAAATGACACAAAAGAAATGATGGGTGACAGAAATGCTAATTACCTTGATTTGATCATCCAGTTATACACATGGACCAAAACGTCAGACAAATTCCACAGATGAATAACTATCCTGTTAATGTCAGTCTTCACCTTCTACCTTGTTTGAAGCTGCCTCTTGATGATCACTGCTCATATACCAGGCTAGCTGGCTCACAGGCCCTCTGAGATCCTCCCAGATCCATCTCCCACCCTGCTGCAGGAGAGCTGGAGTTAGGACACTAATGCACCCCCCTTGACCCAGCTCCCTGGCATCTGAACTCAAGGGCTCACATTTTTGCAACAACTGCTTTTTCTGCTGAGCTGTCTGTGTAGCCCATCACGTGATGTCTAGGAACTCCTGTTGCTTATATACCATGCAAGCACCTCATCACCGTCATCCCCATGCAAATTGCCACAAAAACAAAAGCATTTCCTGCATCTTAACTATGAATGTCAGAGGTACGGCGACTTTAGGGTTGAAAAATTAAGGAGCTTGATAATAAGGGTCCTTGTACTTGCCATTCTCGGGTGGAATGCATTCTCATCTCATGCCTTCAAGATTGCCGCTGTCATTCCAGGGATCATGGAAAGACTGTGATACTCAGTGTCAGAAGAGAGGTTATAAAGTTATTTACCTGCTCATTGAAGAAACACTCTAGGTCCTAGAGTCCATTTCCAGGTGACTTAGCTCCAGGGCTCATTGGCTAGGTTTATATCTCATACTCATGTCATGATATCAATCACTTGATGAAAAGAAATAGAATTTACAGGACTAAAGCCAGTGGTTCTCACTGAACTAAGACAGTCAACAAATATTTTTGGTTGTTTATAACCTTCCAGGGCACTAGAAGGTGACAGTGTGAACAGACACGATCCTTGACAACACCAGCATGTATAAAAACATGTCTTACTACTGCCCAGTATGAAGAAGGTAGGGAGATTCATTTAGGAATGCCCTCTGAAAAGTGTGTCTTGAGTCCATCAGATAACAATATGTCCACAGGTGTTCACTGAGAGAGTGCTATGTACGGGACAGAGCCTGGTTTCTTGATATGTATCAACAATAAGCTCCCCTTGCTCTAGTGAGTTTCTACTCTGTTGTGAGAGGCAGGTGATAATTGATGAGCTCGATATATCATGTATGTGGTGTACTGGGAAGCAGCTTGTGAAACAGAAAAATAAACACAGGGTGAGGCTAGGGCATGTGGTACGTGACAGTGGGCTGCCATCTTAAATTGGGTGGTCATTTTAAATTAGACAGTCATTTTAAATTAGGTGGCCATGAAACTCCTCAGGAAAGTGTAGAACAAAGACAGAAGGGGTTGTGGTGCTCAGTGTCACCAACTCAACACACCTGGAATCGCCTGGGAGAGGGGCCTCTGAGCGTGCCTGTGGGGATTCCTTGATTATGTCAGTTGAGGTGGGAAGATGTGCCCACTGTAGGCAGCACTTCTCCAGCTGGGATCCTGGAGTGTGTAAACGGGGGAAGGGAGCTGAGCAGTGTGTGGGCACCAGCCTCTGCTTCCTGAGTGTGGCTGTGATGTGGCTGGATCTCTCAAGCTCCTGTTGCCTTGGCTTCTCTGCTGTGATGGACTGCACCTTGAACTGTGAGCTAAAACAAACCCTTTCTCCCTGAAGTTGCTTTTGACAAAGTATTTTATCACAGCAGCGAGAAAAGAAACTAAGACGGAGGACAGGATGGAGATGGCTATGGGACGATCATCTTGAAGGGAGCAGCCGGAGCAAAGCCTCGCAAGCTGGCATATCTGTGGAGACGAAGGAATGGAGAGTGGCCACCTGTCTGGTTGCATCAAGTGGAAAACAAGGTCGGAGAGGAGATTTCCAGGAGGCTGGGGCCGTGGATTCACTGTATCTTGGGAATACGTACACATTTGTGTCCCACCTTCTTTCTTTGCTTAGTCATTTGGGGCCAATGAGATGGCAGTGCTTGCTGTGGGGGCGGGGCGGGGGGGGGGGGAGGGCAAAACAGCTTGACCACACAGCTGCCATGACAGGATTAGAGGCCTGGACACAGCTTCTGGCAGGCAACACCTGTACCCAGGGAAAGCCATAAGCTGACCCCACCCAGTGGAGCCTGCACCTAAGAGGAAAAACCTGACATTGCAAACATTCCCTATACCTAGACAAATGTCAGCCAATCAGGACCCTGAACCCTGGAAATCCCCTCACCCCAACCTCTGCTATGATAAAACCCCACCCTGCCTGGGCTCTGGGCTCTCTGCTCTCACTGCTGCATGTGACAGAGAGCCCAAGCTCTGAGCTTGAAAATAAAGGCTCTTTGCTTTTACATACAAGATTCGGTCTCTGTGGGGGTCTTTTGGGGGTCCTCGCCATCTGAGCCTAACACTTGCCATCAAGCTTGATTGTCTGAGTTTGATCGCCAAGTAGAAGGAAAGAAGCAACTCCTGTAGCTGTCCTCTGACACCCACATCTGCACTACGGCACACACGTGCTTCCACTGCTAGACAGAGAAAAGGAAATTTACGGTTTTTAAGCTAGCATACATTTGAACACTTTTTTTTTTTAAATCAACAAACGCTCCTGCATATCTGAGAATAAGGCTCCAAGGCCAGTGTCCTGAGTTTGAGCACCAGCCCTGACCGCTGTTCCCATGGGGCTGCCTTCTGGCTCCCAGCTGCAGCCCGCCCCCCCATCTTTATTCTCTTTATGCCCTTGCAGCCTCTCACCTGGGAAGCCAGAACGCATCAATCAGCAGTCAATGTTCTTAGGGCATCTTCGATTTTTCCCTTGAAAAAGCTTTCTGAGATGTTAAAGGAAATGAGCCATTAAAGAAAATTAGGACTCTGGGAGGTGAAGCATGTGCTAATGTCCTAGTTAGAAGCTAAAATCAGGTCCAACAGGAAGGAGATGTCCTGACCCTGCCACCAGCCACCAAACTGCCCACATTTTATTTTTGAAAAGGAGACTTTCACAGACATTTAAGAAGGAAGGAGAGAATGGGTTTTCTTTGTTTGCTTGTTTATTTTTATCAAAACAGTGTTACTGTGTAGCCCAGGCTCACCTCAAACTCACAATCCACTTGCGTCAGCCTCTTGTGGGCTGTGATTACAGGTATGCCCCACATCCCTTCTTGGGGGAACCTTTCTGCTCTCTGCTCCAAACCCTGCTCTGGCTTAAAAGTCTTAAATATTTCTAAGTGCTAAGACAACAAATGAAAAACTTCCTGAACAGCTGCTCTGACTTTGTATGCTTCTGTACAGATGTTCCCCAGAGGTGTGCTTCATTTGTCGTGCTGGAACACGAGCCACATCAACTGTCACCTGTTGGTAAATCTGAAATAAAGGCAGCCTTCATCTCCTGTCTTGAAGGGACCCTGTGAGGCAGCCATGCCATCAGCGTTGTTGGCAGAGTTGTGGGGGCCTCTACACACCAGCTCAGTCACATAGTCATCAGGGCCCAGGGACCTCCTCACTGCTCACAGACTTCATTCACTGGGCTACAGCAAAAGTGGACAAGCCATGGATAGCACGAATGTGTACTTACTACAACTAGTACTATTCTAAGCACATTAATAACCATGACCTTCGGATGAAAACACTCCCTTCAAGAGGGAGGAAGGAGATCCTGAAGCTCATGAAACTCTCAAGGGATTTACAAGACTCACAGGCTCTTAAGAGGCCCATTCCCATGGCAACATGTTATGTAAACAATGACTCTTCAGTGGAGTTGCCCACAAGTTGCACAGGGAGCTCCAGGGAGGCAGTTTTCGTGGGTGGGCTCTCTGGTGGTGCAGCTGTCTGAGTCACTGGTGCTCCTGCAAGGACTCCAGTAACTTCATTGTGTCACTATGCTGGACTTGGATGAAGTCATTTCCTTGGTCTGTTGCTGCCCCTCCACCTGGGTGAACACACCGAGTCAACTATATTTAACACGGTAAGCCAATAAGATCCATGAACTGAAAGGACCAAGCAGATGCCATAACAGGCTGTCAGTCTTCTCTCAGAGATCAGGCCTCAATTTCAGTTTTCTGGGACCCCTTACCAACTTAGAGCATGGGTCAATGTGAATGTGTGAGGTCAGCCAGCCTCCATGGCAGCTTAAGGACAGAGCCTGGGTCACTGAGTCAGCCCCCACAGTCAATACGTGGGAGGCCAGCCAGCCCACATGGCAGCTTAAGGACAGAGCCTGAGACTTGTCCAGGCCTGCCTAAAAATGGTAGCTGTAACCCCCAACCAGTAAATCCAAAGGTTACACACCCTCACCCAATCATATGA
>CABHPR010134026.1:0-19320 GCA_902168415.1 Peromyscus melanophrys
CATTTATGATAATAAAGAAATAAATTTTACAAACATAAAATGAACATGTGTGTGTATATGTGAAATATATTTTGTCAACAAAACAGCTTTATTAAAAACATTTTATATATAGTTTAACAAAAGAGGATGATGCACAAAAGATAAATTTTGGAAAACAGGAATGCTCCCCATTTAATTCCAAAGTCAGAATACATGTGTCATTAACACAAAAATTCACTCTCTGTGAAGTTACAAATAAGGAAAGTTGGCACTAACACACATGTAGAAGCATTTTATCCAATAATGTTAGCAATTATGAGAAATCATGACAGGTATAACTAAAATATCCATCAAAAGCCTTCAAATTATGTACCCCACCCGGCAGACACATAGACACAGATACAGACACAGACACACAGACACAGACACAGACACACACACACACACACACACACACACACACACACATGAAAAAGAAAGAAAGAGCAGGGGTTATACTAATTGATATGAACAGATGCAATGATTTATCCTTAATTTAAATTTAGGATTATAACATAACATAAGTTCATTTATTCACTATGTGTATAAAAGGATGAAAGACTTTGAAAAAAGTCAATAAAGCTTATATCTAAATGTTTGATTAAAATATAATTTCATGCTAATATTTACATATTTGAGAAATATTTCCAAAGTTTTCTACCTTTCATCCATACTCCAAACCACCTTTCCTTCTTTGAAAAATACTTTTTAACCAAAAAATTTCTTTCAGTTCTACTCAATTTCTCTAAAGACTGAACCAGGAATATGTGGTGATATTGTGTTCCCCAATGTATTGTGCACCCTAATAAACTTTTCTGGGGTTAGAGAACAAAACAGCCACTAGATATAGAGGCCACAAAATGGTGGCACACACACCTTTAGTCCTAGCATTCAGGAGGCAGAGATCCATCTGGATCTCTGTGAGTTCAAAGCCACACTGGAAATAGCCAGGCATGGTGACTAATCCCAGGAAATGATGGCAGGAAGCAGAAAAGTACATAAAGCGTGAGAACTAGGAACTAGAGTCTGGTTAAGCTTTTAGGCTTTTAGCATCAGTTCAGCTGATATTCATTCCAGATGAGGCTTCCAGTTTGAGGAAACAGGATTGGCTGAGAAGTTGGCTAGGTGACATTAGCTTTGGCGTGTTCTGTCTCTCTGATCTTTCAGTGTTCACCCCAATACCTGGCTCCAGTTTTGTTTTTATTAAGAAGACCTTTTAAGATTTGTGCTACAGGAATACATTTTAAATTGCAATGAGAACTAGCAAAAGGCATTAAAGAACATTATGCATGCATTTATTTTTAGTTGTACTGCAGACTCTGACAATACATATAATTATTGTTTTATTTTGTCTTTTATACACAGTTGAATAGGTTTATTATAATAACTCATTTTAAAGTCTTTATCAATATGACTGTCCCAGCCTTGTTCAGTTTCCAAGCTATTGCCCTTGGGAAAATGGAATGACAAATTGATATAAGTGTTCTTCTATACTTAAGCATAACCCTATGTCCATTATGAATATTGTCACCCTAAAGAAAATAGACCTGAGGATAATCTAACTAAATTCAATGTCTGTATCTGTAAACGTCAGAATGGCGGTGGCTAAGACGGTGAACCGCACATGCTTACTTGACTAACTTTGGGGTAATTCTGATATCAGGTAAAACATTAACGCTGGATGAGTCTCTGAGTATGCATCTTATTGACATGAACATTTGATTCTGTATACTAAGAAAATATCTCATTTACTAATATAGACAGACTCAACATTTAAAAGCATTAATAGAGCAAATTAAGGAGGAAGGGAAAATTTGCATCCCCTTCTTAAGTTTGGGCACTTCTACATGCTGTCTATTAGGGTGGGAAGTATTTTTTCCATTCCTTAGGTCTTCACACTCAGATTGAATTTTAACACAATTTTCCTAGGTCTTTAGGTTGTAAATAGCAGGTTTATTCTCCTCTGATTCTGATTTCTGTAATTAATATACTTATAGGAGAATACTGCATTGTGTTTATCTCTAAGTCCTGACTAATGGCAGCAGACTCTTTACCCAAAGAGGCTGTCACTCTGAGAGGTCCTGATTCTCACTGAATTAGCTTCTAATCTTAAAAATGTGGATTCTTGTGGATTAATGGGTCCATATTATAGCTTCAACCATATGGATTACAGTCCAATTTGAATGGAAACTATCTATAGTGGGCATGGTAGGAAAATCTCATGTAATTTGTCTTCCTTTCCCCTAGTCTTATTTGCCTTTATTCTAAGCATGTCTTGCCTAGTAATAACAATTGCAGCCATTCTTAGAGGACATATTCCAAGGCCCCTAGCTACTACCTGTTACTGTTCACGTAGATAACTAAATCTTATGTTGTTTTTTTTTTCTGAGTGTACATAGACATTTTTAATATTTACTAATTTATCTAAGACCATGGCTGAAATATTTCCATTTTTCAGTTGTACATTTGTTGGTTTTTATTATATTTTCTCATACCATAAAACTTTGGAATATCAACATCTTTTTTATATATTTTAAGATTAAGTCTAGTTTTTACTTTAAAAAAAATTATGAAGTGTCTTTAGAGCTTCTCTAGGTCCCAAAGCGCCAGCATCACTATGTGATTTTCTGAAGTGATTATAATGCAAAACAAGGTTACTTGAAGCAGAACATTCTGATGCCATGATAGTTGATCTAATAAATGAGATGACTGCTAGGTGAGTAATATGTGGCATGTAGCCTATGAATTGTGGGAACAGTAGACAGATTGAAGACTCTCATTTTTGCATAAGCAGAATGGTAAGGCAGGAAATTTCATCACACTACTCTGTGTAATTTACAACTTATGAACAGATAATTTCTAGACTTTTCTATTCAATATTTTCAAAAATAATCAAATATAACCGAATGAAGCCATATAAAGTGCAAAGCACATATAGGTGTGGTGGTATTGTGTTCCCCAAAATATTGTGCACCCTAATAAACTTATCTGGGGTCAGAGACAGAACAGTCACTAGATACAAAGGCTAGAAAATGGTGGCACTCATACCTTTAATCCTAGCATTCCAGAGACAGAAATCCATGTGTTCAAGGATACAGCCAGGCATGGTGACTCATGCCTTTAATCCCAAGAAGTGAGCCTTTAATCCCAGGGAGTGACGGCAGATAGCAGAAAGGTATATAAGTCGTGAAGACCAGGAACTAGAAGCATTTGGCTGGTTAAGCTTTTAGGTTTTGAGCAGCATAGTTCAGCTGAGAGCCATTCGGATATGAGGACACAGAGGCTTCCAGTCTGAGGAAACAAGATCAGCTGAGAAGTTGGCAAGGTGAGGTGGCTGTGGCTTGTTCTGGTTCTCTGATCTTCCAGTTCACCCCAATACCTGGCTCAGGTTTGATTTTATTAATAAGAACTTTTAAGATTCACGATACATATAGGGAATGTAGCTACTGTAGTTGAGTGTCCTATTGCTATAACAAGAACTACTTTTGTCTGACATGACATCTCCCACTGTTGTGCCTCTCTCCTAGATTTTCCTTGACTACTTCAAGAGATTTTACATTGGCTTATTGTGCTCACAGAGTCATTGTACACAATATTATTGATGTATTGTTCCAGAGTGAGATCCAGGACAGGCACCAAAACTGCACAAAGAATACCTGTCTCGACAAACAAACAAACAAACAAAAACAAAAAAAACAAAAAAAGAAAGAAAAGAAAAAGAAATATTGTTTCATAAATTTATGCCAAGAAAATACTGAGTCTCAGAACATATCATATTTAGTATTCAGTTTACCTTATTATTTTAGAGATGTTTGTGTGTATATGTGTATGTGGTATGTATGTTTCAGAGACATGTCTCCTCAATGACGTAAATATCTCCATCAAGCCCGAGGTTCTAACAATTCTCCCCATAATGCACCATGTTGGTGTGGTGGTTTAAATGAATAATGTCCCACATAGGTTCAGGTATTTGTACCCTGGGACCCAAGTTTGTGGTGCTGCTTTGGGAGGCTTAGTGGATGTGGTGTTACTGGAAGAAGAAATTTGCTGGTTCAGATTTTGAGAGTTTATAGTCATGCGCTATGCCTTACATCTAGTTCACCCTCAGATTTGTATTTGGGGTTGAAGGCAGGATTGAATGTTTTAGCTGTCTGTATTCTACCATGTCTGCCTTGACATCAGAAAAAATAAAGTTACTACTCAACAGCCATTCCGGCTCTGGTCATGAGAGTCCTGAGCAGCAAGCCTGCCTGTGCTTTTAATTAGTATAATAATGTCAGGAAAGTCATGAATTTTGTTAGCCCAGATTTTATCTTCTTTAAAATGGGGTTGTTTTAGTTCATTTTCCCTGGGTGGTGAAGTTTAAGTCAGAAAAACACAGCTGTTACAATGAGTGGTTTGTTGTTGTCGTTTGTTT
This sequence comes from Peromyscus melanophrys, assembly GCA_902168415.1. Classification (NCBI taxonomy): domain Eukaryota; kingdom Metazoa; phylum Chordata; class Mammalia; order Rodentia; family Cricetidae; genus Peromyscus; species Peromyscus melanophrys. Next base: position 4,436 of record CABHPR010134026.1, read on the forward strand.
GTTTGTTTTTAACATATTACCAGTATTGTCAACTTCTAAAACACAGTATTGAAAAATCTGCTTTCTGTGTCCTTTATCAATATTTTTCTAAAAGTTCAATTAATGACATGTGCATGCCATGTCACTTAATTGTAAGTCCTTCATTAGGATTCGTGTCTGCAATATGTTTGCTTTCAGCAATGGCCCTGATTAAGATTATGTGTAATAGTTATTTCCAATCAGACTGAGGTACACAGTAGCCTAATTGCCAGAGAGCTTAAACAAAAAATCCATTCTCCTCTATTACTTGATTTTAGCATTTCTTGCTACAAAACAAAAATGAAAACTAATTTATTGACAATTGCTTCTGAGCTGTTATCACAAGGTCATTCACATTTTAACTATCTTCAAGACACTAGTAATATAAGTCCTGTTTGCCAAAGAAAATAGACTAGGTGAAGCAGCAAGGAGGGTAATAGTGTCACTGGCCTATTTGTCAAAGGTGAATTTTGGTTGAGTGCAATTTCTTCTCATTGTTAATTTTTATGTTTTAGTTTGTTGCTTGGTGTATGGAACCTCTTCATGTTATTACCTTATGTATCTATGTGAAAATGTATTTCTGATCTGGTCATCTTTGCAGGGGAACACTATAAATGAGGTATTAATAATTCCGCAAGGTCCAATTAAATTGATCACATGTGTTAGGTTATAAAAAATTTGAATTTTCTCCCTGTAAATAAATAACACAGAACTTGTTTGGAATCAGATACAAAATGCCTTCTTCAGAAAAGAAAATGGTAAACAGTTTACAGAAAGGTTTCTATATTCCTTTGGCAGGATACTAACACATGTAAAGATCATTACTCTACAAAGATCAATTGGCTCTACTGAAAACTAAGAGCCGAAGTTATTATTTCCAAGAACCAATACTTCACCCAATTTTTTTCTCTATTCTTTTTATCCACTGCAATATGTCTTAAAAATGGAGGTGAAGTTGAATCATTCAGCTTGAGTCGTTCAGATAACTTTCTTACCTAGCACACCACTTTGAAATAGAGACTATTAACATTACAGCTTTAGATAGCCAGAGAGGTAAGCAAGATGTATGGACACAAGGACAGGTATAAAACAGCTCTTTCAAGCACACTGGGCCACCCCATCAGGGCCCCGAGATCCAGAGAGCATTTATTACACACTTGTGTGATTTTAACTCCACTAAAAGGCCCTAGCAGGGCCCTCAGCATAGTCCTGTCGGACTCTCTGAGGTGAGGGTTGGATTTTTCATTTCACACTTGATTCAACTTCTTGCATCAGTGATCCTGAAGAGCTAATAATCCACCTGTTTCTGCATGAATATTAGCCCTAATCATTTAAATACATAATTTGAACCAATTCTTATAATGTATATATACTATGGACTTTTACGGTAAATTCTTTAAAAAAATATTGAATTGGAATCACAACAACAACAACAAAAGATATTTTACTTTAGCTCCTGATCATACTTCTTCACACTTATAAGAGAGATTCCTTCATGGAGCTTCTCTCTACCTGCATGTTATGTGAAATTGGATTTGACTTCACATTAAACAAAGTTACTTTCAGTAATTATAAAATATATTCTTCAATAAAGTTTATTTAATACCTGGTAAGCAATGAGACAAGGAGAGAATACATTTTTTTATACATAAGTGATGCTATGCCTAAGGTTATCCATACATTCCAATCCTGAGCACTGAATATTTAGTAAGGTGGAATTGCTTTCAGTATAAAATTGTTTGTTTCAATATAATGTTGAAAATATAAATATTTGAAATTCTGTTACTCAGTTGTGGATCCCAGAGTTGACTAGTCATGATAGTCATGACAATTTTTATTTCCATTATAGTACTTCTATGTGTAATTTGTATACTTGGTGATGAAATTTTGAAACTTATATAAATGACTAGGATGATGAAAATAATGTAAAAGGTTGGGATTAAATACTACACCCATAATTTGAATGCAACCTTCCATTTGAATGGGGCCATTGCCATAAAAGAGCACATTTCCTCACCCTTTGGGTATTTTTTCTATTATTATACTCAGTTTTTACAAACTAGACATGATTTAGTTTTTTCCTGCTAGCAGACTCCCAGATTAAATTAGGGATTGGGCAAACATTTACTTCAGCCCTTGGTAATTACTGTTAAATAGATCAGAAAAACAATTCTATTAAATCCAAATCATATGTATATGTATGTGCTGGTCCTTTTGAGGCAAGGTTTGCCTGTGTAGCCTTGGCTATAGTGGCACTTGCTCTGTACATCAGGCTAGAGATGTCTGCCTTTCTCGGCCTTTCAAATTCTGGGATTAAAGATATGTGCAACAATACCTAACAAAAAACCCCAAATTTCTAATTATTATATGTAAAATACTAGGAAGCAGGGGAGAGAAGAAATGCATTTGATGATGTACACTATGAGCTTTCTATTTCAGTACACTACAGCAACCTTGTAAGACTTTTAATTCTCAGTTTAGGGAAAAACAATAAAACAATCATGCACTTTGTTTACTGACATGCTCAAGTTAAAACACAAACTAAGTGAAACTCTTGTCTAAATCCCACATCAACTTTAATCTCCCATTTTGTGTTTTTAGACTCATTGTCCAAATTTGAATCATCAGCATTTGAGGCTTTCAGAAGACACGTCATCAAATACTTGAGCATCAGAGCTATGAGGACATGGGCTCTTGTTAGAATCTACTGAAAATAAAGTCATTTGCCCACCTAGAAGTCACAATGCATATAATGATAATTCTTAGAATACTATGATTATAGGAGCTAGTAAATTAGAACAAAAATACCAGAAATACTCGTCTAAAGCATAACTTCATATCTATCAGACCTAATGTACACGAAGCAGAGTTTCTAAATGGTGAAATCTTGATGACTTCTAGTGTCACACAAGAAAAGCAACATTCAACAGGAAACTCAGCAAGCCCATTATTCTCAAGCACAGAAACAAAGGAGAATGGATATAGCAATATGTTTTGCACCATTGGTCATTTTTAACGTGTAAGCAAGCATGGGGCCATTTCTACCCTGCTACTGTATTAATGCCAATTTAGGAACAGAATGAGAGTAATTGGTTCAACATGTTGACAATGACTTATTTATCTATGGATAAAACACTGGGAGAGATGTTGGCAGCTTAAATAAAAATGAATCTCATTCTCAATCAACCAAAACTGTAATACAAACAAGAATATTCTGAGATTGAGCTTCCCCTTTGTCCCAATTTTACTGAATGAAATGGTTTTCTAAGTGTTATCTTATTTAGCTTTTTAAATTATAGGATGTTCCATTTTATGACAAATCTGTACTTTACTACAAACTGGAATATAAGACTTGGCTTTTTATTCCAACTAGAAACAGATTTGTTTAAGGATGATAATTTTATTTTCCATAAACATACAGATCCTGGTAAATTTCAAATACAGAATGAATTCATGCAATAATAAGTGAACAAAGACATACCCTTAAAGACTCTTACTCTCAATGAAGTATATGTAAATAAAACACGAACTCATGAAGTTGAGTTGATTATTATTAAGGATCAATAATTGAAACAACCAAGTGAGAACTTCTAATATGTTGGATTAATCAAAATAATAAATTTTAGAATAATTGAGACTGGTTCCAAAGCTCTATAAATCATATGGTGACATTATGAGGCACCATAACATTTATAAATGTGTGATTTGGTGATAGGTAGAAAAACAACACCAGATCAGTGTGTATGAATTTTTATCATAAGGATGGAGTAGGAGAATTCTAAAGAGAAATCTAGAAAGGTCAAAGATTGTATGCAGATATAAGACAAGCTATATTATTCCTTATCATGCCAGATAAACACAGGGAGAATGTGACTGTGCAATCAAATCAGCACAACTTAAAATTCTAACTGTGTTCTGTTTTAGATGTCAGTGCGTTTACTTAATTTACTGACATCAAGTTCCTGAGCTTAGAAAGCCTACCCTTACAAAGAAATTTGTAATAAATGTATAAAATCCATGAAAGAATCTAGAAGTATATCATACCCTAAAAAGCTAAATTTACATCCTTCACTGTTAGAAAAACAATCTGAGGGCTTTGATGTCTCATCTTTTAAAATAACTTTGAATTGCTCCTGATTATATTGGCAACTAAATTACAAAGATTTTGCTGATGATAGTCAACCTGGCATATTCTCAATTTGTATCAGACAATCTTAATCCAGGCATGGCTTTTTGGCTAAGAGGATCCTGGTCTCTGCAGGCTCAACATGAAATTTCAGAGACAAAAAGACCTTTAAAAAAGATTTAGACTATATTATGTGCTTTAAAATATACATGGGATTTTACTGTCTAATTATAATGATGACATTTGGCTCAACTTATTCTTTTAGTAAAGTTTTTATGATAATTATGGCATATGGAACTGAATGAGTGAATGACAAGGTGAGTGAATTATTTGGTAATTGAATTTCAAAATTGAAGTGAATGTCATTATTACTTCAAGGAATTGGCATTTACTAAAGCCATCTTAGTGTCTATTTTCTGCAATTAGAAGATTGTAAATACTACTTGTGAAATATTAAGCTTATGATTTCATTTATGAAAAAATGTTGCAAAAATATTGGCAGTCTAAATCTGTTTTGCATGATATGAAACATAGTGGAGTTTCATTAATCTTCGTTAAATGATTCAGACTATTTGCTATTATCATGATAAGAACCTTTTTTTAAGTTCACAAATCATCAGAATTCTAGGAAAAATCATATCATACCCTGATCTGCATATATTAAGTTCATGCCATCATGTCCTTTTAGGCACTCTCTTTATCAACATTAACCCAAAAATAGTGGTTAATGGGTTCATTGGGTTAAAGACACACTTATCTCCTGGTCCATATGACATTTACATTAGACAAGTAAAAAGGGTGTTGAATATTTTCCTGTTTCTATTTAAGAACTAAAATAATACTCTAGTAGTATAATACTTTTACAAAACACCAAAATAATAGTGTTCTGATTTGTTGAGTACTTTAGATGGTTTGAAGAATAATACTATATGTATGTATGCATATATATATATATATATAGTATTATTTATACAAAAGATTTCTATATTTTCAAATTGACTAAAAGCAATAAAATATTTCCAGAAAAATACAGCTTGGTACAGGGAGGAGGGGCTTGGACCTGCCTCAACTAAATGTACCGGGCTCTGCTGACTCCCCATGGAAGACCTTGCCTTGGAGGAGGCAGGAGAGGGGGGTAGGCTAGGGGGCAGAATGCGGGGTGGGGGTGGGAAGAGGGAGAACAGGGGAATCTGTGGTTGGTATGTAAAATGAAAAGAAAATCTCTTAATGAAAAAAAAAAGAAAGAAAAAGGAAATTTAAAAAAATACAGCTTGTAAGGACACTCTGAAATTTGTTCAAAAGAGTTGTGGTGTATTTCTATATGTAAGGGTAAGAGATGTGATAATAAATTATTGTGAACTTATTTACTAAATTAAATACACTTTACTATAACTAAATAACACTGTTAGCATATATGTAACAATGTAGGCAAGAGTTTAGACTCAATGATAACTTTAAGAACTTCATAGAACTTTTGGTTCCATACCCAGAAAATACAGAATAAAATATAGCCTAGACTAAGTCGGGGGGGGGGGGCAGAGGCAGAGACAGAGAAACAGACAGAGACAGAGAGAAAATTTCTAGAATAGCAAATTGAAAACAACTGGTAAACCTGTTCTGAAATCAGTCACAGTAATGGTTCATCCAAACACACAAGAATATACTTTCTTAGCATCTTGTGGAACTTTTTCCAAAACTGACAACTTGATAGGACACAAAGCAAGTCTCCCCAGATACAAGAAGGTTTAAATAACATCTTGCATCTTAGCTGACAACCATGAATTAAATCAGGATAGCATTGATGGCAGAAACACCAGAAAGCTTACAAAGACATGGAAACTGAACAACTCATTACTTAATGAAAAACGAGTCAAGACAAAAACTAAGAAAGAAATTAATGGCTTTTCTAAATTTGAATGAAAATGAAAACACAACATACCCAAATATTTGAGAAACAATCAAGGCAGTTTATGAGGCAAGTTCATAACACTAAATGCCTACATTAAAAAAAACTGGAGAGCTCTCATACTAGTAACATAATAGCACACGTGAAAGCCCTAGAATAAAAATCAAAAAATCACACCCAAAATTAATAAGTTAAAAAATAAATTCATAATCAAAATCAATAAAATCAAAACAAAAAAACAAAAAATAAAATGAATGATGAAACCAAGAATATTTTTTTCAGAAAATCAACAAAATTGAAAAACACTTATCCAAATTAACAAAAAAGGAGGAAATAATATCCAAAATAAAATTATAAATAAAAATGGATACAGAGCAACACTTCAAGGAAATTGAGAAAATCATAATTACATCACTTAAAAATATGTCTCAACCAAATTGGAAAATCTAAAAGAAATGGATGAGTTTCTCAGTAGGTACCACTTACCAAACTTCACTCAATTTCAGATGAGCAATTTAAAAAGGACTATAATCCACTATTAAAATAGAGGCAGTAATTAAAATTCTCCCAACAAAAAATAAAGCATTTGGTCAGATATTTGTTTGCACAGAATTCTACCAGACTTTCTAAGCAGAATTAATGCTAATAATCCTCAAATTATTCCATGAAATGGAAACAGAAGGAACACTTCCCCATTTGTTTTCTAAGGTCTGACCTATGCTGACTGAATGTACATAAAGACAAAACAAAAAAGAAGAATTTGAGATCAATTTTCATTATGAATATAGACAGAAAATTCTCAATAAAATACTTAAAAATTAATCGAATAACATATCAAAGTATCATCCACCATTAACAAATAGGCTTCATCCCAGAGATGCAGGTATAGTTCAACACATGTAAATTTATAAATGTAATCCACCATATAAACAAACTGAAAGACAAAAACAACATGAACATATCATGATACACAAAAGACCTTTGACAAAATTTAACATCCTTTCATGATAAAAGTCCTGGAGAGATTAGGGGTATGAGGAACATTCCACAACATAATAAAGGCAGATCACAGCAAATCCACAGTCAACATCAACTTAAATAGATAGAAACTCAAAGCAATTCCACTAAAATCAGGAACTAGACAAGGTTGTCCACTCTTTCCATACCTATTCAGTACAGTACATGAAGACTTAACCTGTGCAATAATATAACTGAAGGAGATAAAGGGGTGTCAACTGATGTGATAATATACATAAAATAACCCTAAAATTTCCACTGGGAAACTCCCACAGCTTATAAACACTTTTAGCAAACTAGCCACAATACTTCGATCTACAATGAAGCCTTGTCAGCTAGATGTGCTAGTTGGCACAAAGGTTGTGGCAGTTCCCAGTCAAAATCTGATTTGATTTAAGGCCCACATCATGAGATGAAACCTATTCTTGACACTGTTTGTGTGTGAACTGAAACTAGATAGTCCAGGGACCTAGGTTAATTCTAAATATTACTGTTAAAAACGACCAAAAATAGTGTAGGAATAAAATGATTCCTAATGACATGATCACTGTCTTGCTCAGCTTTAATCATAGATGCTAACTCCTGCTACAGATGGGAACAAATACAGACATGCGCATCAAGTATTGAGAATACTCAAACCTAAACTTATGTCTCCATGAAATCCATCTCCTGAGGGCTCGAGAAACAACAGGGAAGAGGACTAATTATTTATTATTTAGATCATTTCTTAATCAAAAATACTGATGCTTATAAACTCCCAGTGACTGAGTCAGCATGCACCAGGCAGGAAGGTGTCTACCCCAGACAGGGTCTTTGAGCTGAAAAGAGCAGTGGATACATGCCTGAATCCCTAACCAAGAAGTAATCTCCAACTTGCAAATCTTTCATTTGCAAATGAAAATTTAGTTTCATCCAAGGAAACTGGGGCAAACTGCTGCTCTTAGGAGTAGGCCACATGGCCAGCAACAGAACACAAGCTCAACAATATCTCTGGAAGTTCCTTGTGTTCAAAGTCATGTCAGGGATTTACATATTTTAATTATTATCTTCCATTTTATTTTAACTTCATTTTATTTGTACCTTTTCTTCTTCTCTCTTCTTACCTTACAGGCCCTTACCATTTACATTATGGTTTCCAATTTAGGGGTTTTATGGTATTCTTAAGTGTGTGAATTAGTTAGTCTCTATTTCTTATGCCTTCTTTTGGGTTATTTTTGGGTTATTTTTCTTCTTGTTGTTTAGTCCAACTCCTATGTGTCATTTTTGTTTTATCTTTTATATTATATCATTATATTATATTATACTGTATTGTATCATATTATATCATATTCTATAAGAAGCCTATTTGTTTTCTGAAGAGAGACATACAGGGTATGTATCTGTATTGAAGGGGCAGGGGGGAAAAACTGGGAGGAGTGGAGGAAAGGCTAACCATAATCAGGATCTATTATAAGAAACAATCTATTCTCAATAAAAGTAAAAAAAACATATGTGTTATATAAAATACTATAAAATCATAAGAATTATTACTGACAAAATTAAAGAAATAGCAAAAATACTAATAGTTGCATCTGTCACTATTGAAAATAAATACATCAATTACATATAAATATCAGTGAGAATGTGAAAGGTTTGAAACTGTAATAGGAGCTATTAGCAAGCATGGCCAAAGTGGTATTGGTTAGAGTGCGGTTGGATAGCGGCAGAGGTGAACACAGTGACATTTCTCAGGAAAGACAATTAACCATTCTCTGATATCTCTCAGTTTGGAATCAATAGATTCATGTAAATTTGTTCTCTGGTACAAATGAATTAAATTACAAATTATAAACAAAGAGAAACAGGAGCTGTTGAAAACAACTTTGGAACATGTCTAAGTAACCAGCTGGTTAAGGAAAAATCAAAAGTCAAATTAGAAAACATTTTGATAGTAATGAAAACAAAAACGTCTCATGACAAAATTTAAAATGTTTATTTAAATCAGAGCATGGAAGGAAATATAGAATTGAAATGATGTGTATATTAGAAAAATTGTACTCTCCCAAGCTAATACCCTGTAGGTCCACCTAGAGCAAAGACATGAAAAACAAATAGCAAACTCAACATAGATGAAGTATCCTAGTTAGGTGTCTTGTTGCTGTGATAAAGTATTAATCAAAAACAACCTGGGAGAGTAAAACATTCATTTGGGATTACAGTTTATAGTTCATAATTGAGGAAAACCAAGGCAAGAACCTAGAAAGAGGAGCTGAAGCAGAGACCATGGGGAAACACAGTTCTCACAACCAGCTGGGCCCTCTCACATCAATCATTAATTTAAAAAAATATCTCCTATCCATGGCCACAGGTCAGTTTGAGGCAATTCCATAGCTGTGGCTCCTTCTTTCCAGATAAATTTAGTCTGTGACAAATTGACAAAACCTAATCAGCCCAGCAGGTAAAAAGAAGACTTGCAAATTCTATGGCAAAGTGTCAACAACCCAACTGGTGCAACAGATGAGACAACTGTCCAGGCTCAGTGGGACATAGATCTAGAATCCTGTGAGCTTAATGCTCTAAAATCAATTAATTTTGTATACTCTGTTAATAAAATGATTAGCAAAGTTACTTATTATTTCAGTATATGTAGAATTAGCTTTTGAAAATATTTGCATGTAGCATGAATCTTTAAAGTTCTTATTAATATAATCAAACCTGAGACGGGTATTGGGGTGAACACTGGAAGATCAGAGAGCCAGAACAAGCCACAGCTATCTCACCTCACCGGATCCTCAGCTGTTCTTGCTTCCTCAGACTGGAAGCCTCTATGTCCTCATATCCAAATGGCTCTCAGCTGAACTGCTGCTTGAAAGCCTGAATGCTTAACCAGGCCAAATGCTTCTCCAGGCCAAATGCTTCTAGTTTCTGGTCCTCACGCTTTATATACCTTTCTGCTTTCTACCACCACTCCCTGGGATTAAAGGTGTGGGTCACCATGCCTGGCCGTTTCCAATGTGGCCTTGAACTCACAGAGATCCAGAGGGATTTTTGTCTCTGGAATGCTAGGATTAAAGGCGTGTGCTACCACTGCCTAACCTCTGTTTAATATTGTGGCTGTTTCATCTCTGACCCCAGATAAGTTTATTAAGGTACACAATATTTTGGGGAACACAATACTACCACATTTGCATGCCTTCATTATAATAAGTTTTGAAAAACTAAACATACAAAGAAAGTCCTTTACAATAACAACAATATTGAAAATCCACAGAGGTATCTCAATAAACAAAAGACAGGAATCAGCATGCCTCCCTCTAATATCAGGTTGAGAATGGATAAAATAAAGAATGCTTACTATCAGAACTTCTCATTTTAGAAGGCACATATAATCCTAAAGCTTAAAAAGACATTAGTACACACCACTACTTCACTGGCCACATAAACAGTGCAACCTAGGCAAACAAACACAGGGGAGAAAATGATAAAGAAACAAACATGGTTGTGAATGAAAAGGAAGATATGTGTGTTTACATATACATTTTAACTTTCAGTGGCCTGATCCTATGTGTGTGTGTGTGTATGTATGTCTAAATATATCCATAAATGTTTAAAATATAAGCAAATAAGTTATAGCTCAAAGTCACTAAATTTAACACTAATAAATAAAACTTAATTTCTATGAATTAATAATAAAAATACTTTCTCTACTGACAGAATTCTTGTAACTCAATTTGTGATGATTTATTTTCCTTGCCTTATAAACTAACTCTTCCCTCTCCAGAGGTACATTGAGTGTTCAAGAATGTAATTCAGTCATGACATGAAATCAAATAATTGAATGTCCATCTCCACATATATCAATGAAACTGCCCTTGATTTATTTTAAATTATGCCTACTAATAGTGAATTCTGAAGAGACTTAGACCTAGCTCTGAACCAGCTAAAATGTTGACTGGTCCCATAATCTATCACTCATCTTTTATAACTAGCTACATTGGTTTAGAAAATACAGGGGAGACATTTATTTGTTTTACTACATTATTCTAAATTTCATTCAAAGAAAACTTATGGATAGCCAGATGAAGTACACAGGTTAAGTCTTAAAGGTTCTCCCATCCAATGATTTATGTCCTCATGGAATCTGGGGACTACCACTCTCTTGGGACATGGTCCAAGATGGAGTCATGTGAGAAGAATTATGAATGCTTCTGAGAAAGCTGCAAGAAAACAAGAGTCTTGCGACCTCAGTTTCTTCAAAACACAGAATTATTCTTGGAATGTGCTTTTGTGTTCCTCCCAGAAGTACTGGATAAGAGTATATAGACTTCAGGTTACTCATTGCTTGTTGTTCTTATTCAATTATGCCTCCATGGAAATACCTATTTTTGCAATATGCAGCTCGTCCTTGTGGCTGAATACAGTTCAAACTTCTAGGAACTTTACTCATATGACCTTTCTTAACCCTCAGAGTATAAATTGAGGCACTGAGCAAAGTTAGCTATTGCATAAGACTCAAGTCTACCTCATTTGTTAGCTTCATTTTCCAAAGTCCCAATGACTAAAGAGGGGTGACACCACTCTCACAGACATGTCAACTAGAAAACTTGGAGTTAGGTATTTTCAGGGAAGCTTCATCAGCCAGGTGTAACTGATTACTAAGACAATGTTCAGTCATGGCAACCTAGCAGAGGGTGGATTAGAGTGGAAAATTACACTCTTATAGTTATGGTTTGCAATTTCTGTTAACCAGCTCTCTAAATCTGATGCTATCCAGGAGTCTAGCCAAGATTTCAAGGAGCTGGAAACTTGGAGATTTTGGTGAAAATCAGAATTATTTGGAGATACTTTTATGGATGGAGTTTAAAGACATACTTGTCAAAGAAAACATACAATGATGAATACAATATAAAATATAAATTCCTGAATTATTCCATAAGCATACGTGTGCTGGTTAGTTTCTGTCAGCTTGTGGGTATAAGATGAATAGCTAAATGGTCTTATTAATAACAAACTTGGAGCCAGATATTGGGGTGAAAACCGAGAGATCAGAGGAACAGAATAAGCCACAGCCAAACTCACCTTACCAAACCTCAGCTTCCAGAGAGAGCCACTTTTTGTATACTCACACCTATATCCTTTCTGTCCCTAACATCTCACTTCCTCTATCTGCCCAGCCATATCACTTCTTCGTTTCACCCAGCTCTATCACTTCCTGTCTGTACAGACCTCCAGACCTCTATGGTTAACTAGTGCTGGGAATTAAGGGTATGTGCCATCATGCCTGGTTCTGTTCCCAGTGTGGCCTTGAACTCACAGAGATCCGGATGAACCTCTGCCTCACAAATGCTAGAATTAAAGGTGTGTGATACCATTGCCTGACTTCTATGTTTAATATAGTGGCTGGCTGTTTCCTCTGATCTCCATGCAAGCTTTATTTATTAGAGCACAAATAAAATATCACCACATGTGGGGGCCCACTGAGACTGCATAGTGTGGTCTTATTCTGTTTTGACTCAAGGTCAGAGAGTTCAAGCTTGTTTTGCTCTGCAAGGCTGCATAATAGGATATTTTGGCCAAAGACAAGATTACCAGGTGTCTTATCCTTCAAGGCCTAATTACAGGATGTTTTGCCATAAGGGGTGGCTATTAGATGTTTTGAGAATTAAGGAAGTGTTTACAATTGTCTGTACATTGTCCTTGAGAAGGGGAGGTCTTTGCCTCTCACCTTGCTGGTGTATAAAAAACCCATGAGGAATAAACCTGGGACAACTGTGGTATTGACCCAGAGCCCTCCCAATGCTATTCTGTGTCTCTGTCTTTTTTCTTTTATGTCTTTTACATTGTCTGTTTTTCATATCTGTTATTTCTCAATCCTCATTTCTCCCTTTAGTTGGGCAGACCTGGCATCAACTTGATACAATCAAAAGGCATCTGAGAAAATGAAACTTCAACTGAGGGATTACATCCATTAAAGTAGCCTGTGGAGTCCCGTGATGATTTTCAGTGTTATTGATGTGGGAGAGTCTAATGTGGAGCTGAATTCATGCTTCTGCCCTGAGTTCGTGCCTTGGCTTTTCTAGATGATGGTCTGTAAATTGTATAGTAAAATTAAACTTTCCCTCTCCAAGTTGCTTTCTTTGGTCATGGTTTTATATCAGCCCTAGATACCTAACTTGGACAACAGGTAGAAGGAGAAAAATTAATAATGTGATTTTTGATGAAAAATACAATAAGTGAAGGTAAAACACCAAAAGAATTGTTAAAAACAAAAATATAATGAATTATCAACCTCAAATACTTACAGAACATGTGTTTTAATCCTAAAGACACTAGAAATAAAAATATGTTATTAAAATATTTCCTTATACTAACAACTAAAATGAACTATGTATGTGTATATGTATTAAAATGTTAATAATCAAAGCTGACAGGATAGCTAACAGAATTATAGTTGTTAAAAACCATTGAATCATGATTTTTACAATAACACTAAAATGACTAGATTCTTTTTATTTAACGATAGAATTTGTATAGTATTCAAGACAGAAAAAATAGCAATTTTAAACAAAATTGTCAGTTTATTATGACAATAAAAGAATTCATAAGGTTCTCTTTGTGAGGATATAGTACTTCTTAAAATGAAATGTATTGACATTTAAACTACATATTGACATTAAACTACAGGTGATTTTCTCTCATAATTTTCACAATCAAAATAAAGTGTTTTCAAATCAGATTCTTTAATATAAAAAGTTAGGTTAAAATGAACTTGAAGTCTTAATACTTTTGTCCTGTTGGTCAAAATACTTTAGATATATCTTAAAATAACTATTACTTTTGTGTTCTAGTAAAATAGTGCATACATTTCTTTTAACATATTTGCCTTTGCATGGAATTCTAGCTTTCTCTAGTTTCCATTCAAATTTTAAAAATATGTTTTCAAAGCTTCTTCTTGTCCATATCACCCATTTTAATTAACTCCTCCACTTTTTCATGTGTAAATGAAAATATGTATAAGTTAAAAATATAAGTGTAACAATATACACATCACACTATGGTCAATATAATTATTTTCAAGTAAATTCACTATCAGTACATTCCTCCTAACTTTGCTTTAAAAATATCCATTACCAACTAAACAAAGTTCTATTTTGATTTGAGTATTTTTGTGCAAATTTTTTTTCACAAAATATATGACTAAGTTTTACAAAAATATTGATGTGTTTAAAGGTTGAGAGGTTTCCAAGAATGATATGCATGCATAGCCTCCAGGTGCGTGTCTCAATAATGACGTTTCGAGGAGAATCCCATTGTCCTGTTTGATATCTGTAGAATAAAAGATAGAGGACAGAGAAGTTAAGGAAACACAATGAAAAAAACTATTTATGTCTTCCTTTCAGCACATTTAGTATTTAATCTTTAAAAGAATATTCTCAAAAATGGAATTTATACTTGTTTGAGGAGGTATAAGGTCACAACTGCCCTCAATGGCGAATATAATTCTAATAGAAAATGTGAAGCAGTGGAACAAGTAGTTCCTATTTTCAACATTGCAATAAATATACTGATTAATTTATGATTTGCTGAGGATATGTTAGAAATCAGAAATTTAATTTTTAATATTTTCTTAAATAAAAACGGCATTAAGGATTTTCTTCATTTTTTAAACTTTTTTAAGATTTTACTTCTTTGTGTGCATGTTCGTTTGTGTGTATGTGGTATGAGTTTGTATGCATGTGCGTTTGTGTGTATGTGGGTATGAGTTTGTATGCATGTGTGTTTGTGTGTATGTGGTATGAGTTTGTATGCATGTGTGTTTGTGTGTATGTGGGTATGAGT